>MDKI01080381.1:0-23637 GCA_005239505.1 Nicotiana paniculata | reverse complement strand
ATTATTTCACATACTTTTGTTGGTGGATCATTGTTCCATTTGGGTTTTGCTTAATTTGCAAGCTTAAGAAAAAATTTAGCTCAGCCATCATACTCATCTCAAACTCACTTCCCAATGCATAGCAAATTCCTTGCTCAATTTTTTAGAAGTCGCCCCAAATATAATATCATCCACATATATTTGCACAACCAGTAGATCCTTATCCTCTTCCTTTAAGAACAAGGTACTATCAATTTTGCCTCGTTTGTACCCATGTTCTAGCAGGAATTTTGATAATTGTTCGTACCATGCTCTTGGTGCTTGTTTGAGACCATAGATAGCCTTGTCGAGTTTGTATACGTGGTCAGGTGACTCCTTGCTTTCAAAACCTAGAGGCTTCTTGACAAATACATCTTCCTTCAGATATCCGTTGAGAAATGCACTCTTAACATCCATCTGATGAAGAGTGAATTCTATGTGTGCAGCAAATGCTATAAGAAGTCTGATTACCTCCAGTCTTGCCACAGGGGCAAAGGTCTCATCATAGTCAATTCCTTCTTCTTGACTATACCCTTGAACAACTAATCTTGCCTTATTCCTTGTAATAATTCCATCCTCATCGAGCTTGTTCCTGAAGACCCACTTGGTGCCAATCACTGATCTATCTAGTGGCCTGGGTACCAAGTGCCATACTTGACTTCTTTCAAACTGATTCAGCTCTTCTTGCATGGCATTTACCCAATCAGCATCTTGTAGGGCTTCCCCAATGTTCTTTGGTTCGATCATGGATAGAAAGGCATCAAACGCACACAGATTTTTCAAGGATGATCTTGTTTTGATTCTGGATGCCAAATCTGTTATGATGTTCTCAAGAGGGTGAGAACTCTGATATCTGTGTGTTTTAATCACCAACTATTCATTCCTCGACGATTCCATGGTGTCTTGTTGCTGTGAAGCAGGATCATGGCCAGGTTGCATATGTTGAATTCCCCCTGTCATGATGCTTGGGGTAGTTGAACCTGGTCCATCACCTGTTCCACCTTCCATGCTTGCTTCAATGTGATCACTGCTTCTTACCAGTCCAAGCTCCTCATCTTCAGGTTCCTGTCTCTCAGCAAGAATGTTAGTTTCATCAAAGACAACTTTCTTCTACACTTCTACACACATAGTTCTTTTATTATACACTTTATAAGCTTTGCTATGTGATGAATATCCCAAGAATACTCCCTCATCACTTCTGGGGTCAAATTTTCCTAGGGAATCTTTGCCATTATTATGTACAAAACACTTCCATCCAAAATCCCTAGAGTGGGATATGTTGGACTTTCTCCCTTTAAGTAATTCATAGGGAGTTTTCTTTACCAGAGGTCTGGTCATGCATCTATTGATTATGTAACAAGCAGTGTTTATTGCTTCAGCCCAGAAGCTGTGAGGTAGTTTGCTAGATAGAAGCATGGTTCTTGCCATGTCTTCAAGAGTTCTGTTTTTCCTTTCAACAACCCCATTTTGCTGTGGGGTTCTAGGAGCAGAAAAGTTATGATTAACACCATGTTCATCACAGAACTCAGCAAACTTAGCATTCTCAAATTCAGTACCATGGTCAGATCTTATTGATGCTAGTTGATGTCCTAATTGATTTTGAGTTTTTTTGACAAATGAGGTGAACATATCAAATGCTTCATCCTTAGATGCCAGGAATAAGGTCCAAGTGAACCTTGAATAATCATCAACTAGCACCATCACATATCTCTTACCACCTCTACTCAAAGTTCTCATAGGGCCACATAGATCCATATGAACCAGTTCCAACGTCCTGGTGGTACTGACTATTTTCTTACTTTTGAAAGAGGACCTTACCTGCTTCCCCCTGGCACATGCCTCACAAACTTTGTCCTCCTTGAACTTAATGTTAGGAAGTCCTACCACTAAGTCCTTAGAGACTAGTTTGTTAAGCTGAGTTAGACTCGCATGACCAAGTCGTTTGTGCCACAGGAGGGGATCACTGTCCAACACACTTAGGCAAGTGAGTTCATTTTCAGACAGTGTAGACAAGTCTATGACATAGATGTTATTCATTTTTTTTCTCTGCAAAACAATCTTGTCAGTAAGCAGGTTAATCACAAAACATTTTGTGGAAGTAAAAGCAACCAGGTTACCTCTGTCACACAGTTGTGATACACTGATCAGGCTATATTTCAAGCCATCTATTAGATACACATATTCAATGGATCGTGTGTCATCCTTACCTACCTTACCAACCCCAATGATTTCACCTTTCTTTCCGTTTCCAAAGGAGACATTTCCTCATTTGGTACTTTCAAGTGAAAGGAACTGTTCCATGTTCCCAGTCATATGCTTTCAGCAGCCACTATCCAAATACCAAATCTGGTTGTCTCCTCTCACTTGAACCTACAAAAAGAATCAAAGGTTAGTCTTAAGAACCCAAACTAGTTTGGGTCCTTTTCTATGAGAGAATGGATGAATCAAATTTTTCCTGGCCCAATTTGGTAGCCAGTTTTTCCTTTTTACAAACCTCTCATTTATTCGACTGGCCTGCTCTTTTGCAGTACACTCATGTTTGTAGTGCCCGTCCTTACCACAATGGGTGCAGATTTTATTCTCAGGAAGAGTGAGATACTTGTTTTTGGGATCCCACTTGGGAAATTGACTTCCAAAGCCAATCCCTCTCTTGTTGCTACTATGATTCTCTTGGAGCCATATCAGGGCATCAGAGGATTTGTTCCATTTACAAGTTCGATCTAATTCATGTTTGACTTTGCCAAGTTCTTCATTAAGAGTTATTATCTGTTCATCCTTGACATACATCTTATCTTTTAGTTTCCCCATGTTTTCTTCTAATATGATATGAGAATAATCAACAACCTTTTTACTGGATCCTAGCTTTAGCTTTAAGTTTTTAGATTTTAGTTCTAGAATCTCCGTTTCAAGTGGACGAACCTAGTTCAACAAGTCAGTGTTTTTCTTTTCAGATTCACTGACTCTGATTTCCAGGTTCATGCACTTTGCTTTTAGCATTTCACATTCTTTAGATAGTTGATCCTTCTCTTTGGTTATTTACTCAGAATCATCTATGAAATAAAGTAGCAACTCAGAGAGTTTTTCCTTATATAGGAACTTTACTTTGTTTTTAAGATGGGAGATACTTACCTCTGGTTCTTCATGTGATTCCTTGTCAGATTCTCCAATTGCCATGAGCGCCTGATCTTCAGTCTCCCCATCTTCTGATTCTTCATCTGAACTTTCCCCCCAAGCAGCAACCATAGCCTTTGTTGTGGTTTTCTTGGGTTGGACCTGTTCCTTCTTCCTGTTCCTTCTTTCATATCTCTCCTTTTTCCATTCTACTTCCCACTGAGGACAGTTTTTGATGAGATGGTCAGTCTTACCACATTTGTAGCATCCCTCGTTGGTTGGCCTTTCTGGAGCTTTTGCTTTGTTGTAGTTTCCTCCTCTAGAGATGCCCTTCTTCCTCATGAGAAAGTTTCTGAATTCTTTGGTAATCATGGCCATCTCATCATCCTCCAGATCTTCTCCCTCAGTGATTCTTAGTGCTAGACTCCTCTCCTTCTTTGGACCATCCATCTTCATTGTCTGCCTTCTCAGTTCATAGGCAGTGAGGTTTCCAATCAGCTCATCCAATCTCAGGGTTTCCATATTTTTGGATTACTGGATAGCAGTGAGTTTTCTTTCCTAATAAATAGACAAGACCCTTGTCAGGATCTTCTCAACCCTGTCTTCTTCAAGAATGACTCTTCCAAGAGACTTTAGTTTATTAGTCAAGGTTGTAAACCTTGTGTACATCTCCTGGATAGTCTCTCCTTCTTTCATAGTGAAGTTTTCATACTGAGAGTATAGTAGAGTACCTCTTGACCTTTTTACCTGAGGTGTTCCTTCATGGGCTACTTGCAAGGTATCCCAAATCTCTTTGGCAGTGGTGCATCTTTGGATTCTGTTGTACTCGTCTGGACCTAGTTCACACACTAGCCACTTTTTGGCCTTTGCATTCTTCTCCTATTTCTTCAGATCCTCAGCAGTGCAATCAACTCTAGTCTTTGGTATATCTATACCTTCAGCAGTCTTCATCATGGTAGCTAGAGGACCATCAGTGACTATGTCCCAGAGTTCATAGTCTTCTCCAATTAGGTGGTCCTTCATCCTGTTTTCCACCAAGAGTAATACTAGCCATTGAAGAGTGGTGGCCTTGAAGTTGATTAACCTTCCCAATTTCCAGGTGGTGCACTCATCTTGATCTTCTCCAAGGTGTTATACTTTCAAGGATAACCCGCTCTGATACCAATTGATGTTTTAGACGTCAACACCATATAAGAAGATAAGTTACTTTGTGTGGTACCCAATTTTCGAGTGTTGTCTCAATAGAAGAACCTGGTTCTTCTTGATGTACTTACTTCTACTGTCGCGGAATATTAAAAACATTAAAGTAAAAACACAAAGATTTTTACGTGGAAAATACCTGGCTCAAAATGTGAAAAAACCACAACCTACTCCTCAGTAGGATTTGCTCAAACTCTTCACTAAATACTCTGAGCCAAACGGACTTACAAAATGAACTCTTTTGTAATCCTAGGACTAACTCTAATCCCTTTGTAGTAACTAGCCCCTAGCTAATTTCTACACGCCTCAAGTTAACTCTAACTTGAACAATGCGTACCTATTACAATTGCTTCTATGAAAGCTGAAAGATACAATATTAAAACTCCTACTACAATCAACTAGACTCAATAATTAATCAGATGGAACTGGTTCTTCTAGTTGATCTGTAGCCTTTTAATCGCACAATGACTCTACTAGAAAATTGACTTTGGGAACTTTGCTTTCAGACTTTTGATTCACTTCAGCTTTTGTGCGTGTGTCATTCCAGTAGAAATACATCAAGTATTTATAGAGTCATTTGAGCTTGTCGTCCAATTCTAGTCCAACTCTACCTGGGTGAACAAATTCGTACCAAACTCAACTTCCTTTATTTTGTTACTTTCCTTGCTGAATTCGACTTCAATCTTCTCATCAATTTACAACCTTTTCGCATTAGGAGACAATCTCTTGGTTTATTGATATTTCACACTCACAAATATCTCTTATGCATATACGGTTCATATGCCAGCTATTTAGTTCAAGATGTGGGCTCTGATGGACCTGGTTCAACTGGTCAGCCATTTGTCAATCTTCAAAACTATGCAGTGACATGGGTCAAAGAGTTGAGAAGGGTTGTCTATCCCATTTGGCTTTTGTGAGGGATGTTAGTGCAGAGACTCCTACCATTAATTCTGTTCCGGTGGTACATGGTTTTTCAGATGTGTTTCCTGCAGACCTACGGGCTGTGCCACCTGACAGGGATATTGATTTTGGTATTGATCTGGTGCCGGACACTCATCCCATTTCTATTCCACCGTATCGTATGGAACCGACAGAGTTGAAGGAATTGAAAGAGCATCTTCAGGAACTCCTTGATAAGGGGTTTATTTGGCCTAGTGTGTCACCTTGGGGTGCACCAGTTCTATTTGTGAAGAAGAAAGATGATTCCATGAGGATGTGCATTGATTACAGGCAGTTGAACAAGATCATAGTCAAGAACATGTATCCTTTTCCTCGTATTGGTGATCTATTTGAGAAGCTTCAGGGAGCGAGGGTGTTCTCCAAGATTGATTTAAGGTCCAAGTATCACCAGCTGAAGATTCGGTATTCAGATATTCTTAAGACAACTTTCAAGAGCCGATATAGCCAATATGAGTTCCTGTTGATGTCTTTTGGGCTGACCAATGCCCCAGCAACCTTCATGCATTTTATAAATAGTCTATTTTAGCCCTATTTGGACTCATTCATTATTGTATTCATTGATGACATCCTGGTGTACTCTCGTAGCCAGGAGGAGCATGCTCAACATTTGAGGACTGTGTTGCAGAGATTAAGGGAGGAGAAGCTTTATGAAAAGTTCTCCAAGTGTGAGTTTTGGCTCAGTTCAGTGGCGTTCTTGGGGAACGTGGTGTCCAATGAGGGTATTCAGGTGGATCAGAAGAAGATAGAGGCGGTGTATAGCTAGCCTAGACTATCCTCAGCTACGAAGATTAGGAGCTTTCTTGGTTTGGCGGGTTATTAACGTCGCTTTGTGGAGGGATTTTCATCTATTGCATCGCCCTTGAACAAATTGACCCAAAAGGGTGCTCCATTCAGGTGGTCGGATGAGTGCGATGAGAGCTTTCAGAAGCTCAAGACTTCTTTGACCACGGCTCCAGTTCTAGTTCTACCGTCAACTTTAGGTTCTTACTCCGTGTATTGTGATGCCTCGCGGATAGGCATTGGATGTGTTCTAATGCAGGAGGGTAGAGTGATTGATTATGCTTCGTGCCACTTGAAGCCTCATGAGAAGAACTATCATTCCATGATCTTGAGTTAGCAGCTATTGTTCACGCCTTAAAGATTTGGATGCACTATTTATACGGGGTTCATTGTGAGATCCATACTGATCACCAGAGTTTGCAGCATCTGTTCAAGCAAAAGGATATTAATTTACGTCAGGGAAGATGGTTGGAGCTTCTTAAGGACTATGATATCACTATTTTGTACCATCCCAGAAAGGCCAATGTGGTGGCCGATGCCTTGAGTCGCCGGGCGGAGAGTATGGGGAGTTTAGCGTATTTTCAAGCGACAGAGAGACCTTTGGCATTGGATGATCAGGCCTTATCTAGCCAAAGGGTCAGATTGGATATTTCGGAGCCGAGTCGGGTATTGTCTTGCGTGGTCTCCAGGCCTTCCCTTTATGACCGTATCAGGGAGTGTCAGTATGATGACCCTCACCTGCTCATTTTTCAGGACATGGTTCAACGAGGTGATGCTGGAGATGTGACTATTGGTGATGATGGCGTGTTGAGGATTCAAGGCCGGATATGTGTGCCCAATGTGGGTTGGCTTTGAGAGTTGATTATTGAGGAGGCCCACAGCTCGCGGTATTCTATCCATCCGGGTATCGCGAAATTGTACCAGGATTTGAGACAACACTATTGGTGGAAACAGATGAATAAGGATATAGTTAGGTTTTGGCTCGGTGTCTCAATTGTCAGCAGGTTAAGTATGAGCATCAGAGACCAGGTGGCTTGCTTCAGAGGTAAGAGATCCCAGAGTGGAAGTGGGAGTGGATCACCATGGATTTCGTAGTTGGATTCCCACGGACTTCGAGGAAGTTCAATGCTATTTGGGTAATTGTGGATCGGCTGACCAAGTTCGTGCACTTTATTCCAGTTGGTACTACTAACTCTTCAGAGCGGTTGGCGAAGATTTACACTCGAGAGACTGTTCGCCTGCATGGTGTCCCAGTTTCCATCATCTCAGATAGGGGCACACAGTTTACATTGCAGTTTTAGAGGGACGTGCAGCAAGAGTTAGGTACTCAGATTGAGTTGAGCACAATCTTTCACCCTTAGACGGACAGTCCGAGCACACTATCCAGATAGTGGAGCCGGTGGTCATTTTAGAGCGGCAGGTTCGGAAGTTGAGGTCAAAGGATATAACTTTAGTGAAGGTGCAGTGGAGAGGTTAGCTTGTTGAGGAGGCCACTTGGGAGACCGAGCGGGATATGCGGAGAAGATATCCGTACCTATTTGAGACTCCAAGTATGTTTTAGACCCATTCGAGGACGAACGTTTGTTTAAGAGGGGGAGGATGTAATGACACAACCGATCGTTTAGAGAGTTATAACCCCATTTCCCCTATTTATTCTTATTTGGTGCTTTACATCTGTATTATATCGTATCGAGTTGGTTATTTGGGTCCGGAGTGGTTTCAGAGAGAAATTGAGACACTTAGTCTCTTATTAGAAGCTTAAGTCGAAAAAGTCAACCGAATATTGACTTGTGTGTAAATGACCTTGAATTTGAAATTTTATGGTTCCGTTAGCTTTGTTAGGTGATTTCGGACTTAGGAGCGTCCGGAGGGTGATTTGGAGGTCCGTAGTAGAATTAAGCTTGAATTGGCGAAAGTTGGAAATTTGGCGATTTTGGTCGGCAGTGGAAACTTTGATATCGGGGTCGGAATGGATTTCTGAAAGTTGGAGTAGGTTCATGGTGTCATTTTTGACGCGTGTGTAAAATTTGAGTTCAATCGGGCGTGGTTTGATAAGTTTTGACGTTGTTTGCGGAATTTGGAAGTTTAGAAGTTCTTAGACTTGAATCCGAGTGTAATTTGGTGTTTTGATGTTGTTTTGAGAGATTCAAAGGTTCTTCTAAGTTTTTATGGGGTTATATGACCTGTTGGTATGTTTGGTTGAGGTCCCGAGGTCCTCGGGGTGATTCTGGGTGGCTACCAGAGTGTTTGGATTTGGAAAAATGCAGCTGAAGCTGCTGCTGCAGGTGTTTTCCGCACCTGCGGAGTGGAAACCGCAAGTACGAGGCAGCAGGAGCAAGGGAAGAGCCGTAGGTGCGGCTAAGGAAGGCCTGGGATTAGACCTTAGGTGCGATGGAGATCCCGTATTTGCGGTGGTCGCAGAAGCAATTTGGGAGGCGCAGATGCGCAGGTGGATCGCATGTGCGGCTTGGGTCCCGCATCTGCGATGGCCGTAGATGTGGTCAGATGATCGCAGGTGCGGAGTCAGTCTTTTAATGAATTTTTGTAGAAGCAGATCCCTGTTCGCAGATGCGGTTCCGCAGGTGCGGAACTAGGACCGCATGTGAGGTTTTTGCTGCGCAGAAAACCCTAGCTCGAGATTTTATCTTTCATTTTCGATTTTTGTCTTGGGGAGCTTGGGATAGAGAAGATTGCTTTGTTCATCATTTAATTAGGGATCTGGAGAGTGAACTTTGGGGTTTTGGAGGGTCAACTGAGGTCGCATTTTGGTAAATTTGGTATGACTAGACTCGTGAGTTAATGGGCTTTCGGATTTTGTGTTTTTTTGTCAGATTTCGAGACATGGGCCCGGGGGCTGCGTTGAGCCGATTTAGGGTTTTTGGATATAAATTGGTATTTTTATTGTGGAATTGATTTACCCCATTTTGATTGTATTTTATTGTATTGTTTGTGGCTAAATTCGGGACATTTGGAGGTCCGTTCGAGAGGAAAGGACATTCCGGAATAGGATTTCTACGTTGTTGAGGTAAGTAACAATTTTAAATATGGTCTTGAGGGTATAAAACCTCGAGTTTTGTAGAATTTGACTGTTTGGGAGGTGACCCCATGCTAGGTGACGAGTGTGTGGGTGTACGCCGTGAGGTATTGAGACTTGGTCCGTCCCGTGGGACTGTAAAGTCTAATAGCCTTTATTTGTGTTTATATTCTTTCTTGTCTGCTAGAAATTTGATTGTCTTTTATGTTTGAAATCATGCTTAGGCTATGTAACTGCTCATGGTAGTTATACTCAGTCATAGTGATTCTTGTACATGTTTACCTCAGTCTATGTTATTTCCCTGCTGATACACTATAACCCTTTGATTTGGGTTATTTTCCCTTTCTTTATCGAGGGTTGTGAGAATAGAAAGGTTCATGAATAAGTGAGGTTGAGGGTCTGTTGTTGATATATTGTACCTTAGCACGTGAGTTGTCCGTGCGAATTCTGATGTGATATGGTGGCACGTGAGTTGCCCTTGCGGACCTTGATATGATATTACAGTAGATGAGTTGTCCGTGCGACACATGAGTTGTCCGTGCAGATTATAGCGCTTGGGATGTAGGAGCCCCTCCGGAGTCTGAACACCTCTAGTGAGCAAATGTACCTATTGAGCGTGTGCATTAAGGGCTGAGAGCCGAGTGTTGAGCTATTGAGAGCTTGAGTGACAGTACCTGTGAGGTTGCATCTGTTTCCCTTTGTTGCTGCATTTAGCTGATTTTTGGTTTTACTTGAACTTGGTAATTATGCAACTAATTTTACTCATGTTTACTCTTAGACTTCGAAAATTATCAAATGAACTATTCTGTATAGCTCGTCGCTGCTTCTCAGTTCCTTATTTATTTTTTTTCTTGCTGAGTTGGTTGTACTCATACTAAACCCTGCACTTCATATGCAGATCTAGGTGAGTTTGAGCACAGAGACCGTTGAGTTCAGGCATGATCGAGTATCGAAGACTACGAGGTAGCTGCCAGCGTCCGCAAGACCTTGTCACTCCTTATATATTTCTTTCTGCCTTGTACCAATATTTAGACATTGTTTGTATAAGTTTTGATACCTAGAAGCTTGTGACTTGGTGACACCCTGATGTTTAGGGCTAGTTTTTTCCGCACTTTGATTCTATTTTTAGTTCAACTTTGGTTTCTATGAAAAATTCCTGATATGGAAGGTTTTAAATTTATTTTGTGTTTAATTATTGAAGTATTTTGGGAAAGTCAGGCTTGCCTAGTACCATCGATAGGCGTCATCAGAACGTGTTAGATTTTGGGTCGTGACATAAACACACCCCGCTTCGGTTATTTTCGAAAAAGGTTATATATGCCCCTCTACTATCAAATATTAATTATATCTATCCTCCGTTATTCTATTAGAAAGTATTTGTTCTTTCCGTTACCCTTTTTAATATTTGTGCCCCTCCTTTTAACGAACAACTCAAGCTGCATTCTAAGCTGACACGTGGCAAAAATCTGTTGATACTCAATTAAATAGCTAACCCATATCCAAAATTCGGATTTTTCCTTCCAAAATAAATCAAACTATGTACCATCCTTTCTGGTAACATAAAAAAGAAATTTAATGTTATAATCATCTTCAGCATCTCCTTCCATCCCTTCTTCTCATCCCTGCCCAAAAATTGATAAACCTTTATCATGAAACTCGTTGAATCTTGGCCAATTCCATTCAAAATCTCAACATCTCCTAACACAAATATATGCCACTTATATTTCATAATCAAGGAACTTGCTGCTGGCAACCATGATGAAATGCTCATCGATCATTTCCCAGAAAGAAATACAAACTCGAACATAAAATATTTAATATTCATTGAAAGTAAAGAAACCCGGAAACCCAAAATGGGAAGATCCAACTAAATTTTCTGAAAGTTATTGACTTCTTCCATGAATCTCTGATTAGGGTAATCGAGAGTAAAAAAAAATTAGATTCTTAAGCCATTTGGGTACTTGAAAATCAATCAGCTAGGTAGTTCGTGAAAGGAGAAGAAATAGAGAGAACATGAGAGATGGGAGAGGAAAAGTCGATGCATTTAGCGGAAAATTGAACACATAGGTATGGAAAAGTGGGAATGAAAAATATTTTCCTTTTGGATCGGGTAAATGGGTAGGCAATTTTGGATATGGGTTAGCTATTTAATTGGGTATCAACATTTTTTTTGCCATGTGTCAGTTTAGAATGGAGCCTGAGTTGTCCGTTAAAAAGAGGGGCAAAAATATTAAAATGGTAATGGCAAGGAAAAATACCTTCGAATAGTATAACAGAGGATGGATATAACTAATATTTGATAGTACATGGACAACTATGACCCTTTTCTGTTTTATTTTTATCTTTAACCTTTATTCTTAGGGAAAATGTCCAAATTTATCCCTCTACTTTTGAATATTGTCTACATCTAACTTTCGTTATATTATTCGGCTAAATTTACCTCTACCGTCATACTATCCGGCCAAATTTACTCTTACCATTAGTAAACTTTTAAAAATTATCTCTCAGTCTGTCAGATGACCCAAAATCTCCCAAATAATTTTAATTAAGTCACTTATTCTTCTTTTTGACCCACTATTTTCAAAACAGTTGGCATTTACCTACTTTCTTAATTGGAAAAAAAATAAGAGAAAGAAATATTAAAATAATACAACAGCTAGTAAACAAAGTATAGTAAATTGAAGAATCTAAATTAGGTAGCTTGTCTAAATTTCAAATGTATTTACAACACCCCAATTTTAATGAATTCGTTGCACCAAAGGTATGAAAACTTTGCAAGTCTTAGTGATAGAAGTTGAATTTCTTTGGAGATTTTATATAGTCGAATTCCACTTTGCTTTAATCAAATGCTTATGCATTATGCATTTTTAAGTTAGTCGATCAAACTCTATATTAACCATACAATAACAAAATAAATTCAATCTACTAGCCGTGATGGCACCTAACCCAACCCGCTAGGTAAGCCAACTAATAACTATCAAATTTCAATAAGCTTAACAAGTCAGTTAAACAGAATAAATAATCCAAATCTATTACATTTCCCAAGGACTAGTAGTACATGTCATGAGCTTCTAAGAATAGAGTTTACAAGCGGAAATGAAATCAATACATAGTCTGTTTGAAAAGTACATAAACAACACAATTTAATATAAGGCTACCCCGAACAACAGAGGCAGCTGCAACAGGGACGCGAGTACATCTTCAAATCCAGCAACCCTCGAACACAGCAACAACTGCGGCCAACATCTGCGCGAAATGTGCAGAAGAGTAGTATCAGTAAAAACCGAACCCATGTACTGAGTAAGTAACAAACCTAACCTTAGGTTGAAAGAAGTGACGAGCTATCACAATGTCGGGTCTCATACAAGTATTCTACAACAGTTCACATCAGCATAGTACAAGCAGTGAAGAGGTATCTCAGAAGTAAAAGGGCTCAACCCGTTCATAGTTTCAGAAAAATATGCATGCTTTTCAAATATTTTTAGGGAAACTCAGTTCCCTTGCCGAAAAATCCAAAAATACAGGTAAGTTTTCAAAATGTGATTTTTCTCAAAATCCTTTCAACAATAAGTAAGAAGTTTCATTTTCTTTCCAACTATCAAGTGCAAAAACACCTCTCTGTACTCACATACCAATGTGTTCAAAAAGTCATGAATGACGTGGTACTATATAACATGAGGAAAAATGCATTTCTATTCATGTATGTCAAATGTGCATATCAAATGCGATGCAAATCAGTTATAAAACCCTATGAAATCTCTCAGAGCATCAATTCACTCAGTCCCCTCAGTCACTCAGTCCTCCCAATCACTCATATACAACTTTTCGGGCAAACATCACTCATATACAGCCCCTCGGGCAAACATCACTCAGTAGGTACCTACGCTCACTAGGGTGTGTACAGACTCCAGAGGGGCTCCTACAACCCAAGCTCTATATCAAGCCAATCATTGCATAAATCAATGAGGCCCTCATCCTATATCAAACATACTGCGGCGTGCAGCCCGCTCCCAAAAATAAACATGCTGCGGCGCGCATCGCGATCCCATAAATAAACATGTTGTGGCGTGCAACCCACTCCTAAAAATAAACATGTTGTGGCGTGCAGCCCAATCCCATAAATATCCTCACCATTAGGCCAGCGACCTCACTCATAAATATCCTCACAATTAGGCCCTCGGCCTCACTCAGTCATCAATCTCTCCAGTCTCCCTCGGTCTCACAATGTCATGAAACTAGCCCAAAAATGATTATGTGATGTATCAATGAATAACAACTAAGACTAGGATATGATATGCATATGAGTGCGCATGACTGCGTATATAAAACAATGAAAGCATATAACTCCCGTTGATACCCAGTTTTTCCTAAAAAATATTTTAAATTGCATATATACTTTCAAAGTCATGCATTGGCATTAATTGGTATTTTCCCACAATTTCTCTATATTATTTATTAATTTATCCAGCATTTTATTTCTAATAAATGATTACAAAATTGCATCACAAACCATTTCAAAGACATTTCTTGATTTAATTTATTATTCATGGTCCTATTAAGTCCAAATTATTCCATAAATAGCCAAATTAGCACCTTTTGGCTATAATTACAAAAACTTTGCAATTATAGCGCATTCATGTAATTCTGTACTTTTTTTTACCAGAATTAGTCTTTTGTACTTTAAATACTAAATAATCATTTTTAAAAATATTTCTATGCATGAAATTCATTTTTTATAATTAGTAACTATTTTATAAATTATTTTAATTAATTTATCTTAGGTGTTTAACAAATGGCCCTATTCTATTTCAATTATAGCCTATATAACCAGCCCAAATGCCTAATTAAATTAGCCCAATACACCCAGGTCCAAATCCTACCCAAACCCGACCCAGTCTTGATGAATCTTGGCCATTGATCATTTTTGATCAACGACCCGGATTAATTCTTTCCTAATTTAATCTAGTCGACCCCCAAAACCCCTCACTCTCCCCGTCGGCTATGGTGGATTATCACCATCCTCCAGCCTTAACAGCTCTCCTACGCCGAGATTTCGCTATCTTTGAGGTCCTCAAGGGACCAGGGTTAGTCCACTCACATCTTTGGCCTGTTCTCACCTGTGTCAGGCCGCCATTACTCGATTCCAGTAAGATATTCCTATTTTTTGGCTAAACCTCTGGTTTCTAGGTCGGTGTTTTCATCTCTGGGTTATTTCCTTGAAACCCTAATCTCGTCTCTTAAATTTTTTTAGATATGTACAGATCTGAGAAGGATCGAATTGTTTTCACTTGTTTTTATGAGAAACCTTCTAGTTTTTGAAGGGTCTTTTCATTTTTCCTAACTAGGGTTTCTGAAAATCTTTCTTCAAAAATGATTTCTGATTTTTTAAAAGTGCTTATTCTCTAATTTTTATGGGTTTAATCGATTATGTCGAGTTTCTTCTCAACCCTAACTAGTTCATGTTCAAACCTCCAATTTTTGCACTCTATTTGGTTTGTGAAGGTTCGTCTTGTTTATTTGCTATATGATTCTGCTATGTGTTTGACTCTCATGAATAATGCTTCGTTTAATTTGAATATGTTGTGATTTTACCCTAACATGTCCTATTAGGGTTTCAGGCTTGATTCTTTCTGTTTATACTCTACTTGTATGCTTATTCATGGAAGCTTATGTTATTTTCCTTAAAATCAGTACTATTTCGATTCTTTGATTCCCTGATTCACTGTGATGATACTTATATGCTGATTTCCGGCTATTTTCCCTATTTTCACAACTTTTAAATTATCTCTTACCTTATTCTGTGATTGACCGTGTTATTTATTTATTCTTACTGCTTATTTCCTCTTTGTGTATTTACCCCTAATTACCTACCCCATACTTAAGTTATTTGATTTCTTTCCTTAATTGTTTCTTGTTCTGTACCGTTGGTGAACTAATCCCTTAGTTAAGGGAAGACCCTACTAATTTTATTCTTAATTGATTCTGTAATTGTCCCTAATTATTGAACAATTGTTTGTTTACTTTATTTACCTAGCTCTCAACTGCTATATATACCCTCTTCTATTCTCACTAACACACGAACACTAGTTCAGCAATTCTCTCTTACACTTAAAAGCTTTCTTCTCTTTCTTATTACTTCCTACTCTTACTGAACTGGCCGGCTAAGCCAAGGCTAGTTATTTCACTACACTTGCTCTATATTCTGTGTCTGCTCTCCTTAACTGGTATGTTCTGATTCAATTTCAAGTTCAAAACTCTATGTGTTCTGTTACTGCTTTAGTTCACTGATTTCCAGTCCAGTTCCTATTTATTATTTGGTTGTTCAATATGTAACTTGCATGCCTAAGTCACTATTTCACTTAGCATGTATGCATTCTGTCCTGTCAAACTTGATTAACATGTTTAAGGACTTGCCTATTGCTTTCTCTAGCCTGCTTCAATTTGACTTTGCTCATGTATGTCAGCATGTTTGATTGTTTGGCTATTTGTTTATTTAGATTCTGGTACTAACCTGCTTGCTAAGTTATCTAATACCCCCAAGTAATTCTGGTTCTACACTTATTGTCCAGAATAATATGTTTCCACATGTCTGTTCTGTGATCCATGACCTATGTCTGTACTATTAGCTGTATGATTAATTCATTAATCCTATAAAAACTCTTGAAAAGGCTTCTGTGCTCCTGTTGTTAGGTTAATATGTTCTATGTGTCCCCAATCCCCATAATCCCTGAGTGAAATCTGTGTTTGAATGGTATTGTTTAAACTGTTTGTTGATTTCTCATAAGTTCACACTGTTTTTTTTCAAAAAACTATTTTACTACTAATCAAAGTCCTATTTTTCATAAAACCTCTTTACTTAATTGAGTCTTTTTCAATACTGTTTTCATATCAAAACCTTTTCAAAACTATGTCAAGCACTCTCACTTTACTCCTAAGTCCCTAGGTTCTGCCCCTCCAGTATGTGTACTGCCTTGGGATCCTTTTGAGAAACCTTGGAACTCTGGCGCACTGTGGTTGGCTATTCCACACTGCACTTACTCAATCCCTATTATGGAAAGTCTGGGTGTGAGCACTGCCCGGGATCCTTGAGGTCCTTAGGGAACTCTGACACACCTAGACATGAAATTTGTTATGAAATCTTTGGCATTTTGAGACTACTGAAGGCTTGGGGTCATCAGATGTGTTTGGGCTTGCTTTAGGCTCCCTATAGTTTAACGTCTTTCCTTTTTACTTATGTAATTCATTTAGCCATTGGTCTGTAATAATTATTTGTAAACAGATACTGGGGTGGCTAGTGAAGATGGGGATGATAGCTGCATGATCCTGTTGATATTATTGGGTAGAAAGAATGCTTAGGCTTTACATTATGTGTATTTGCATTAGACTCCATGTCCTAGGACCAATGTGTTCATCCAAATCATGTTAAACATTGCATTAGATATCCTGTTCCTAAGACTGCACATTTACTGCTTCAACATATCACATGTCATTAATCCATGTGTTTTAACGATGTAGTAGTTCATCACTTAAAGATCCTGCTCCTAGGACAATGAATAACTTCAACATAAAACTGTCACTCTTGTGTGCATTTAGAAATCATGTTCTAGGAATTCTGTGTGCATTCACTTCAATACGCCTAGTTTTTAACTAAGATAAGCAACTAGCCATGAAAAGGTATAAAATCGTCTCTCATATAGATGTTATACTTCTGAATAAAAACTGGTACAAATTCCCTTTTTAAGTCTTCGTCACCTAGAGCAGCATGTTGTTGGTTAAAACAACTTCTAAACTGTTAAACATCTCCTGTAATTGTGATCGCATACAGTCCCATGCCTAGGCAAGACTTAGGTAATTAATTGCTATAAAATTGTAAATTGCTTTGATTGTGTTTACTGCTTAAAGGCTCACAGGTTTAAAAATTAGTAAGCAAACTGATTAGGACCCTGTCATTGAGTTTATGAAATAGTGTTGCATATTCCTGTGCATTGATGTCACTTAAATATCCTGTCTTAGGATCCTTTTTCTAATAAAAACTTCCTTTGTCTGTGTTTGAGATGTGCTGTTTTTTGCATTACGTGAGGAGGTGAATCTGAGCTTTTAACTGCTTCTGTCACTTATCTGCTAGTCCTACTTGTTCTTGCCTGTCATCTAGAATTTTCCCTTTTAAACACCTTAGGGGTTGTCTAAAACTGCCCAGACTTAGAGGTCCTAAACTCCTCCAGGGCCACAAGGAAGGGAAGGGTAACAACACGGTTAGAGCTCGTTAAATAAAACCCGCTTAATAACCGCTAAGGGGTGGGATAATGGGTAGAAAAGGATATGATGACCCGTGCGCTAATGCAACGTGTATCCCCTCATTGAGAAGTGATTACCGGGCATGGCACATATGTGATCCTATAGGATAAACAACTTAGGACCTCCCTTATCCTTTACATATGTGTGCTTAGATTGCTAATCTGTTAAGACCTTTATTTGTTTACATATGTGTGCTTAGACTGTCTACTTGCTTCTTGAATAATTCATAAAATGGGTTTGGCCGAGACCCACAGTTGTGGACTTTGAGGGGTGCCTAACACCTTCCCCTTGAAGTAATTTCAAGCCCTTACCCAATCTCTTGTTGTACAATTACTGTTCTAAATGACCCGTAGTAGGTGCCCTAATGCACCTTAATTCGTTAGGTGGCGACTCTTCGAACTCCTTATACCTCTTTTCCCAAAAGGAAACGAGTTGTCCCAATAATGTCAAAAACCCTGACCAATCCGAAAGGAGAGGAAAAAGGGGGCGCGACAATATAGCGACTCTGCTGGGGATTCTAGGCTTTTACCATTACAAACCGCTTTGTGAATTTGTCTAAATGTGCCTTACTTTGTTAAAACCTGCACCCTTTCCTTTTATCCTTTATGTGTAATTAATTGTTATTTATTTTTTTCGAAACGAAACTAACATGTTTCTTTGTTTTCTTCTGTAACCGCTTTCAATTATAACTGCTATATTTATCTCTTTCATAATGTGCAAATACATGGCAATATGCTGTTTATTGCTGCATAATCATGCTCAACATCATACTCCACTCATGCCTAAACAAATCCTATAGCATTGCTTGATGAATGGTTGCGCTCTTCCTGTTTATATCACCCCCTAAATTCGGAAAGACTTATTTGCGGTAAAACCAGCCGATCAATGGTGCAGTCGATGGTTCCGTGCCTTTCCCCTTCGAGTTGTTCGCTCGAGGGTACCAGTCTAAAACCCCATAGAAACCTTACTCTTGTTATATTGTGCATGCATCATGGTCAAATCGAGCTGGGTTAATGTGTCGTCCGCAAAAAAACCCTTTAAGACAGCCTTATCCAAAAGTCCACCGGGGTTTTTATAATCCCAACAGACACGATCACGTTCTATGCATTAATTTGGAGAACTAAATGCCTCTATGCTAATCATAAGTGTATAAATAGTTGAGTCTGGTGGGGGAAAGGGCCTAACCATTTTTGTCTTGCAGAAAATGAGGCACGAGGTCCCTAGATTCGATATGGTCAGAAATATCCCACCAATGCTCCTAGACTGGTGAGGAGACCTTCCTTGAAGTGATAAGAAACACATGAGGAAGAATCTGGGCAATTTACCTTCTTCTGGACATCCAGCCGAACAATATGCTGATTGAGGCTGCCACTTTGTTTTGGGATAGTGAAAGAGCTGTATTCCGCTTTGGGAATATGGAAATGACGCTGCTCTTAGAAGAAATAGAAGGACTTGCTGGGGTAGCTTGGGAAAGACCTGGGTTGCTGTTACATGAGAACCGCACGGGCAAAGGTTTTCTGAAAATTATGGGGTGAAGAAGAATGCTGAATTGGAGTGTTTGCAACAATCTTACATACCTTTCGAGTACTTGTATGAAAGATACGAACACAACAAATCATACCATACCTATCATGACGAGTTTGCCATCACGTCTCTAGGTCACATCCACCGCAGGGTATTCGTGTTTATCGTGTGCTTTTTGGGCTTGATAGTGTTCCCGACAAAGAAGGAAAGGATTCATACCAGGCTAGCTATGGTAACTAGGGCCTTGATGGAAGGGATTGATGGGCAAACATTCAATATTTTCCCTAATCTTAGCTGATATTTACCGAGCCTTGGAGCATTGTCAAAGAGGAGTTAAACATTTTGAGGGTTGCAACCTGTTGCTGCAGTTATGGCTCCTGGAACACCTTTAAAAGGGCCAATATCGCCAAGAACTTCCGCGAAGGCTTGGAATGATCACATTTCTTTCCATCATCTCAAGTGGATGACTTATATTTTGGACAGATTTGCTCAGCCAGAAACCGCCAAGGAATGGGTGGAATTCTTTGATAATCTAACCGATGAACAGGTGCAATGGATGTTCGAGTGGTTCCCGACGGACGAATTTATCATCAGATCCAGGGATGCACCATACTTAGTGCTGATCGGGTTGAGAGGTATATATCCCTATGTTCCTCTCCGAGTCATGAGGCAGGCAGGCAGAAAACAAGTTGTACCAAGGGTTGCCAAGATGGGCCACTTCAGAGTGGATTTTCAGGACGACGATGTCCCCTACAAATGCCAAGCTCAACACATGTGGCACTGCAAAATCATCATGGAGAAGAATACTATTGAACCAGATAGGTACCATGCAGGATGTGCACCTTTTTACCAAGCATGGATGGAAGATGACTTGGACGGGATAGTGAGGCCAGGAATCAGCCGAGGCAATAGAATCATAGAAGAGGATGCGAAGGCTCAGGTCAAGTACAATTGGCTGCGCAAAAGGATCTGCGATTCCGAGAACGAGCACCGGGAAATACATGAGACCAACAAGAGGCTGATCGAGGAATGGAAAGAGATGGTTGTCCTCTCTAATAGGAAGCTGGAATATCTGGAGCGAGGTATAGTGGAGTTAGAAGGAAAAGTCATCAAAATGATCGAGGATTGCCAGAACACTGAGGGGAATGAAGGAGGACACCTGGATAGAGCATACCTGCTGCTGGGACTGCGCGAGCTGGGGAACTTGTTCGATGGAATCAAGAATATCGAATCTGGGAAAGGTCCTTCTGGGACCAAATAGGCTAGATTTACCTTTTTGCTTGCATAAATGTAATAAGGTCGAGTGCCATTAGTGACTTATTTCCTATTTGTTATTTAGTATCGTTTTGGGATTCGCCTATTTACATTAATGAAATGAGGCATTTTGGAATCTAAGTTCTCCAAATCAACTTGTCGCTAGGCCTACCTCGGGCACAATGAGGCTCCCAAATTAAGATGCGCGTTTACAATTCTGCAATATGTGTTTAAATAGTGCAAATATTTTTCTCATGATCCTCACTGACTTGTTACCTTTTGCTTTTATTTTATTTCTTTGATTATTCCCCTTCCCCAAATGTTGGTTTGTTCATTTTGGCATCATCAGCAAATCATATAAGATCCAGGGGCCCTTCACCTTCTCTTCCTCCTAGTCCACCTAAAGGCAAAGGCAAAGGCAAGATGGAAGAACACAACACCAGTTGAACACAAAAAAGCTTCTGACAGTCGGGGTACTCAGGTCCAGAATGATGCTGTGTCGCAACTTGAACAAAGGCTAATGAAACTTCAAGGGGAACTTGAACACGTTCGGAACCTAGCGAACTTGTCCTTCTCACTTAATGTTCCCGATGTCAGCCACCCGAACACTCAAAACCCCGCACCACCTCAGAATACCCCCAATAGACAAAACCCTCCTGCAACTCACCACTATACAACTCTCCACAAAACAAAACCCTCCCACCACAATACCAACAAAACACCTTCCATACCCCCCGAAACACCCCACCAATCGCTCCTGAACCACAAAATTCCACCAACGATCACCTCTATGCTCAAGCACCAGGCCACCAGAACAACCCCATATATGAGGAGACTCTACCTCACTCCACCCAACCCATTTATTACACACCGAAATCCAGTGAGAAAGACCTGTTTATCATGAACTTGGATGAAGAACTCAAAAAATTGACTAGCCGAGTTCAAGGCATGGAAGGAGGTAAGGGGATCGAAGGATTGAACTGTGAAGATATTTGTATACATCCTGATGTAGAACTACTGGAGGGTTACAAACCTCCCAAGTTTGAGATGTTCGACTGTATTGGTGATCCCAGGGTCCATTTGAGGACCTATTGTTAAAAACTGGTCGAAGTTGGAAGAGACGAAAAGATTCAGATGAAATTTTTCATAAGGAGCCTCACAGGGGATGCCTTGTCTTGGTAAATCAGCCAGAACCCCAAGAAGTGACCTAATTAGGTGAGTATGACCTCGGATTTCATGGACCGATTCAGGTTCAACACGAAAAATGCACCGGACATATTTTACATCCAGAATCTCAAGAAGAAACCCACTGAAACCTTTCGTGAGTATGCCACTCGTTGGAGGTCAGAAGCGGCCAAGGTTAGGTCGGTATTAGATGAAGAACATATGAAAAAATCTTCGTCAGGGCACAGGACCCACAATAATATGAATGACTGATGGTAATTGAAAATGACAAGTTCTCTGACATCATCAAGCTAGGTGAAAGGATTGAAGAAGGCATCAAGAGTGGGATGGCCACAAATTTTGAAGCATTACAAGCTACCAACAAAGCACTGCAGTCCGGTGGTATATCCAAGAAGAAAGACGTAGGAGCAGTAATGGTTGCACAAGGACCCAAATCCCCACTGACATATCAAATCTCTCCACTTGCATAGCAAGAACCTCCACCTACATATGAACCGTCACCTCCATCCACACATCAACTGTCACCTCCACCTACATATCAACCCACATCTCCAAGATATTCCCAACCAACCACTGCCTATCACACATACAACTCCCAACCGTCTCACTTTCAGTCACCTCCAGCTCGCCAAAATTTTCCAAGACCTCGGCCTAACTTTGACCACAGGCCACCCAAATAATATACCTCCATTGCCGAGCCTATTGACAAGCTGTATGAAAGGTTGAAAGCTGCTGGTCACGTTACCCCTATCCCTGCAGTGACCACAGAGAATCCATCCCAATGGGTTAATCCGAATAAAACCTGTGCATACCATTCCGGCATGAAAGGACATACCATCGATGAATGCCGCTCGTTGAAGGATAAGATCCAGGATCTGATCGACAACAAAATCATTGAAGCTAAGGAAGCTTCTCCCAATGTTCGCAATAACCCCCTCCCAAACCACAGGTGTGGAGGCGTCAATGTGATAGAAATAGATGAATAATGGGACCCAGAGGGGTCAATCGGGTTGATCAAATAAGGTGATGATCCCAAGAAACGGTGGTTACTCTTAATCCCATCATAGTGCATATACAACCGTCAGGAGAGGCTGGGGTGACTACATCATTCCTGTTCGAGTTTGAGATATCACCACCTACAGATACACCCGCACCATTCGAGGTTGAAATAGCACCACCTGCAGTGACTCCTGTCCCATTCGAAGTAAAGGTAGCCACACGAATTACAGTGACAGTATCAACTACACCGCCTTTCAACACTAATGTCGTGCCCTGGGATTATGTAGCTGAAGATAGAAGGAAAGGAAAGGTCAAGGTAGAAGAAGCTGGCGCTGCATAGGGTATGACCAGGACTGTAAGGGTCTACACACCAGAACACTTGGGAGAGTCCAGCAAACAGAATTTTAACAGGCCTTCCGTCATTGAGACATGATCAGATGACCTCTGGAGGAAGGTACAAGCTAGGGAATACTCGGTCATAGATCATCTGGATAAGACTCCGACCCCAGATATCCATATTATCATTACTGCAGAATTCGGAAGCACATAGGTGTCACGACCCCAAATCCTAACCTGTCGTGATGGCGCCTATCGTGGAACTAGGCTAGCCAACCATCACCTAATTACTCATTCATTCTATTATAATACTTCAAAAATCAACGATAAGCAGCAAACAACACATTAAATAATCTCTTTAAGTCTTTACGCCCCCATAATAATCTAACAGTCTAAACAACTCTCCCAAGATTGGAGTTAACATGATCACGAGCATCTAAGAAATAAAATTAACTCTGCTAATGTCATAATCATTGTCTATGAAATAAATACTAATACTACTAAAGGAAGGGAAATGGAGAAGCTGCGGACGCTGAACAACTACCTCGAAATCCCGTAAGCTGCTGAATACAAATGAAGACATCTACTGCTCCGAACCGGTATCTGGATCTGTGCACATAGACACAGGGAGTAATGATGGGTACGCCAACTCAGTAGTAATGAAAATAAATCACAGTCTGAGAAATAGAAAACACACATCACAGATACACCAATTCACAAAAACAGTAAAACACCAAGTCACCATAAAGTATTCATTAAATACATAAATTCGAAAACCAATTTCCAGAAATCCTTTGAAACAAGTATAATTTCAATATATCTCAGTAAAACTCTCAATAAAATCAGTTTGAAAAATAAAGTGAATCACAGTCAAAAAATCAGTAAAATCATCATAAATCTGCCCCTCGGGCCATAATCATTTCTTGTAACAATTTCCCTCA
>ML360026.1:0-26186 GCA_005239505.1 Nicotiana paniculata | reverse complement strand
TTCACTCGTGTGTTGAGATGGTACTCTTGAATTGAGTAAAGTAAAAAGTTTCTATATGATGAAGTGTTCATCCTATTGGTGGTTCAGAAGTTGTGATGGAATTCTTGCGCTACCTCGTATTGGCATGTTAGGTGCGGTAAGAAATATGTAATTGGGAGTAAGAATCGAGATTTAGGTATGATGTTTATAAGGATGTCATGAGCTCAGAAGCGCAAGACAAAGTGATTAGAAATTTCATAGTACGCTGGTGTTATCTTCAGTGTCTCCTGAGATCGGTATTCGGTGAAGGAGGCTTTGTATCCTAGTCCTGGGTTCTCGATGTGTTTTGCGGCCTTAGTGTGGTCGGTGTTATGGATGGGCAGACTTGTTTCCTTGTGTGGAAGGTCGTGGAACATGACCGCGAAAAGATTTTGTAAAGTATGACATGTAGTCACTTGATGGATTTCAGATTTGGACTGAGTATAAAGAAGTGCAATATTGCTTAATTGAGAATTTACGCCTGGAAGGCGTTCGGTTCAGTTGATTATGGATTATGGGGTGTTAGTCCCGGTGATGATGGTTGTTCTCGTGTATTATGAGAGAAGGTGGGTTAATATGGACCCAGGCAAAAGCTATTAGCTTAGTTGGTGCGAGAAAGGTAGCTCGATGTTTGTGGATGGATTTAAATATGATTATGGGCTCCGTATGAGCCAGACATGTTCCTTTCAGTAGAGCACTTTTCATGGAAAGGTATTAGAACAGCGGGTGTTATTCCGTCTTCGTCAGATTCATGTGTTATCGTGATTGTGCAGTGTGAGTTGTGAAACGACTTTGATAATTTCTTATGTGTTGAGGTCCCGTGTAGTGGGGATGTTATGTGAGTAGGATAGCTCTTGAGATCCACAGTATATATATATATATATATATATATATATATATAGATATCGCACCTCATTTGTGCTTGAGTTATATAGCTTACGACTTTATCAGTCTCCCCAAGACGGTATTATGCACTTAGCGTGCTTGTGATCGATATTCAGTAATTTGTAATATCGAGCGATTCAGCTACGTGTATATTTCCATATGTGAGTTTTATGATGGGATCCGTTGGCGCGCCGCCACGGGCATGTTATTCGGATCGGGTTGCACGCCGCAACAGTGTGATGATGAGAAGGGTTGAGATGTATTTATTTTCTTGTTTTTTATTTCCTATTTTCTGGTAAGAATTCATATTAGTTGTGTGAACTGAATAGTTCCATCCTGAGTCGTTTCTTATTATCATGTTCGAGTTATGACCTATTGGCGCGGTGTAGTATCATGTGAGGTTGTTGGTCATGTTGTGGTGGTTTGTTGTCTGAGCAGTTCATACTGGGTGGGACGAGATTTTCGGATCAGGGATCAGTGCGATGAGGTTATGTGAAGTGTATATTAAAGAACAAATACCATTATTCAGGTTCATACTAAAGTGGTGATTCTAGTCAAGATGAGGTATTCAAGGATTTGTTAACTCTGCAGTTGAGTATGAATTTCTTCACATTTCCTCCGTTGTGGTGGTATCGCCAGCATTATAGCAGGGTGTATGTATATATGTTATGAGGTGCATTGGGAGCATCAGGTTCATGGAATTTTTACTATTAAGGTTCAGGGAGCTTCATTGTGCCAGATGATGGGTTATGCGGCGCATGGTGCCAATTCAGCAAGGGTATGCAGTTATGATCTGGTATATTGTGTGGTAGTTGATACGGTGTTTATATGTTGGAACTAGGCCTGGTAGAGAAATTTTAGGTGTTTAAATGAATTCTGAGCTTATTATATTGATAAAGAAGAATATCTTCAGATTTTATCAAGCTAATGTGCTCAACTGGGTTGTGGTAGCACGGGCAGGTGCACGCGGTGTTAAACAGTGATTTCAGATAATTCTGGGGCAGTTCTTGGGGCAGTTCTTGGCACGTTCGAGGACGAACGTCTGTTTAAGTGGGGGAGAATGTAACGACCCGACCGGTCATTTTGAGATCCAGCGCGTCGTTCAGCAGTTGGGAGTCATGAACAACTTCATTTCGGGTATTGTGACTTGTGTGTATGGTCAGAGTTGAAATACAGGAGGTTCGGAGTTAAATTGAAAGGAAAATTCTCATTTCAGAAACCTTAAGTTGAAGAAATTGAGTAAGACTGGAATTTTGAGTAAACTACCTCGGAATCAGGATCCGAAGGTTCCAGCACGATCGTATGATGATTTCGGACTTGGGCATATGTACGGATCGGGATTTGGATAACCGGAGAGCGTTTTGGTGGATATTGTGGAAGTCAGCATTTTTGAAGAAATTTCCTAAGTTTGGCTTGAAGCACATTTCAATGGTATTGATGTCCGTTTGGGATTCAGAGTCTGGGAATAGCTTCGTATGGTGATTCTGGAGTTGGAAGCGCGATAGGAAGTGAATTCGTATGTCCGGAGGTCATCTTGAAGTCCTTTGGCTGAAGATAAAAATTTGAAGGTTTTTGAGAAGTTTGACTTTTTGATATCGGGGTCGGATTCCAATTCCGAAAGTTGGAGCAGGTCCGTAATGTCGAATATGACTTGTGTACAAAATTTGGGGTCAATCGGACATGATTTGATAGGTTTCGGCATCGAATGTAGAAGTTTGAAATTTAAAAGTTTATAAAGCTTGAATGGGAGTGCTATTCATGATTTCGACGTTGTTTGATGTGATTTGAGGCCTCGAGCGAGTTCGTATCATGTTTTGGGGACATGTTGGTATAATTGGTTAAGGTCTCGAGGGCCTCGGGTGGATTTCGGAAGGTTAACGTAATGAATTTCAGACAAGAAAAAGAAGGAAAAATTGCAAAAATTTCTGCTGCACTTTTGGACAGCAATTTATGCATCGATGAGCTAACTTTGGAAGCGTATATATAAGAATCTATAAGAATCTGAAAATTTTCAAAATATGGAAGTTGTAGATCGTGAAGTCTAGTTTCCATAACATTAAACCATTTGTCATTTGGAGTTTTGTGCAAAATGTTATGACCGACTGAAGATGGCTGGTGGAGCAGTTTCGCTAGAATTTTCTAATGCGTGGAGCCGACTTTAGAAGCTAATATCTCGGGATATATAAAGATGTATATCGTGTACAACCTATCAAATTAAATATCTTCAAGTCTAGTTTCTAAATCTTCAAACCGTTTGTTATTTGGATATTTCTACAAGAGGTTATGGGTATTTTAACAGAAGGTGTTCAACAAGGGAAAATTGTAATAAGATGTACAACCTGCACAACGCAAGTGCAAGGTACAATTCGATGAAGCATGGGCAGATTCTTTAAACACGAATTTTGGCCATTTCTTTCATTTTCTTTCATGTGGCTTGCATGATTTTGGAGAGCATTTCAAGGGATTTTATCAAGCATCAAAGGTAAGTTGTTTCTACTTATTTTCAAGTTAAATACAAGATTTATTACATATATTTGATATGAGAAATTGGAAAAAATGTGGGGAAATTGCAAGGAAACCTAGAATTGGTGAAAATTGGATTTTACCATGAATTTGAGCATGAAATTAGGAGTAAATTATATATTTGAGCTAGTAAAGCTATGTGTAGAGTTTATCTTCGAGAAATCTCGGAATCCGGGCACGGGGCTTGAGGGTATTTTGGTCATTTCACTAAGCGGAGTTGGGAAATTATATAATCTAAATTTTTAGCAAACAATTGAGTATATTTTCATTGGTTTATCATCATTTGTGTAGTTCTGGAGCGTTGTGCATCGATCAGAGTCATCGGGAAGGCTTGGAGGTCGTTTATAGAATTTCGGAGCGAGGTAAGTCTCCTTTCTAACTTTGTGAGGGGAAAATTGTCCCCATAGGTGAACTAAATGAATATATGATATTTTTTGTGGGGGGGCTACGTACGCACGAGGTGACGGGAGTCCGTGCATAGCTACTATTATGCCATGTCCGGGTAGCCTAGGACCCACTAGCATGGTTTATGTGTGTACCTGTAACCCTGCCTGTAATATTAAACTGCTAATATCACCGAAAACGTGATTGAAAGTTTAAAAGACTACTAGAGTTCATATTGTTAACCTTCTAAAAAGAGAATTGTTTCCGCTGTGAATATATATGTGTACCTGGACTGGGTTGTATTATGGAGTGTTACTAAATTGGACAAATGAGTTTCAAAAATAAAGATTTCCAAACCTATATTTTATGTTTATTTTAATAAAGACTTTACCATTTTCCTGAGAAAAATGGTTTTCTTAATAAAATACGAATTTATTATGTGGATATGTGTAACTTTCGGTGCCTTAGTCGCTTGAGTGATTCGCGAGCAGGAAGACCCTGTATTTGTGTATGTATTCTTATGAGTACCTGAGTCACATGTATAATTGGCGAGCAGGCTAGCCGTATTATACTAAGAGGTGCACTTTTGGGACGGGCCGCTCGATCCCTCGGCAATGCACAGAGAGGATTATTATATTGAGAGCCGCACTCTTGGGACTGGCCGATCGATCCTTCGGCAGTGCGTAGAGAGATTGCGAGATTCCCTTTTGGGACGGGCCAATCGATCCTTCGGCAGTGCATAGAGAGATTGAGAGCCGCACTTTTGAGACGAGCCGATCGATCCTTCGGCAGTGCGTAGAGAGGTTGAGCGATGCACTTTTGGGACGGCCCAATCGATCCTTCGGCAGTGCATAGAGAGGTTGACTATCTTATGACTCCGGTCGGTTGTCCTACCCTTGTGTGCGCATGACTATTTGGTACTATTCTATTGGTATTGGCTTGACATGTATTTGGGAAAAAAGGGAAGTGTGCATTATTTTTTATTCTCAGTGAATACCTGGATTTCAGTACTTGATATGTACTCGTTGCTCACTGTCTTACATGTTTATTGTATTTCATCATATTCTGTCATATATTATATTGTCGGACCCTAGTAAGTGTCTAATTTGACCTCTCGTCACTACCTCTCTGAGGTTAGGCGGGTGGCTTGCTGAGTACACGTTGTTTTTGTACTCATGCTGCACTTGCTGTGAATTTTATTGCACATGTACTTTCATATCAACGTGGAGGATTCGAAGACTTAGGCGAGCTGCATCTTCCAGAGGCGATACGCAGCTGACAGAGTCACCTTCATACTGTATTTGTTTCATTTTAAATTTCCTGGTCCAGTCGTATTTCGGACAGGCTTTGTAATATTTGTAAAATTCTTAGAAATTGCTCATGTACTTGTGACACCGGGCTCTGGGGACGTGTTGGGATTTATTTCATTAAACTGAATTGATGTGCTGTCATATTTAAGTTTACTAAAATTTATTTATTTGATTATGATATGCAAGAAAAGTTAACGATTTCGAAAATGTTAAAACTGGAAAGTTATTTCAATTAATTAATGTTTTGGCTTGCCTGACCTTGTGTCCGGTGCCATCACGACTTTAGGGATTTTGGGTCGTGACAGCAGGTGCGCCCAAACTCCCGCACCTGCGGCTTCCTCAGCTACAGCCCGGATCTGCACCTGCGCCCCATTGTCCGCATCTGCACCTTCGCAGGTGCGGAAATTGCATCGCACCTGCGCTCCCAGCCAGCCTAGCAAAGTCTCGCACCTACGACCAAAGCCTCGCATGTGCGGTCGCACCAGGCACCAACAACTCCAGCTCCTCTTCTAACTTCAAATTTGATCCGTTAACCACCCGAAATCCACCCGAGGCCCCCGGGACCCCGTCCAATCACACCAACCTGTTCCAAAATATAATGTGGACCTGCTCGAGGCCTCAAATCACATCAAATAGCATCAAAACAATGGATCGCAACTCAATTCAATCTTTATGAACTTAGAAATTTCAAACTTCCACCTCTGATGTCGAAACCTATCAAGTCACGTACGATTGACCCCAAATTTTGCACACAAGTCATATTCGACATTAGGGACCTGTTCCAACTTTCAGAATCGCATTCCGACCTCGATATCAAAATTTCCACTTCCGGCTGGATTTCTCAAAACCTTCAAATTTCTATATTTAGCCATGACTTCAAAATAACCTATGGACATCCGAATTCACTTCCAATCACGCTCCCAACTCCAGAACCACCATACGAAGCTATTCCCAGGCTCGGAATCCCAAACGGACCTCAATATCACTGAAATGCGCTTCAAGCCAAACTTAGGAAATTTCTTCAAAATTGCTGACTTCCACAATATACACCGAAACGCTCACGGGTTATCCAAAGCCCGATCCGGAAATAAATACGCCCAAGTCCGAAATCATCATACGAATCTGCAGGAACCTTGAAATACCGATTCGGAGGTCGATTTCTCAAAATTCCAATCTTAGTAAATTTCTCCAACTTAAGGCTTCTGAAATGAGAATTTTCTTTCCAACTTGACTCTGAACTTCCCGAAATTCAACTCCGACCATGCCCACGAGTCATAATACCTGAAATGGAGCTGCTCATAAAATCGCTAAACGACGCGCTAGAGCTCAAAACGACCGGTCGGGTCGTTACTATAGAAGTAGAAAACCTAAAGGCATGTTATCTACCCACACAATATCAAATAAACCCATGTGCCAATTTTATTATCACCCCCCAGTTGTTACTTACAAATAATTATTACAGACCATAATCGAATGAATAAATTACAGAGTATATACACCATAGGAAGCCTGCAGCAGGCCCAAATACATCTGGATGGGCCAGGCCCTTCAATCCACAATATCTCAAAAATCAGTGTTCATAATGACCAACAGTGACTGATTCACCTTTATTTTAAGGATAAGCATACCAAGCCTAATTCCCTAGTGTGTCATAGTTCCCAAGGGCTTCACAAATCCCGGGCAGTGCTCACATCAATTCAAGGAAAGTTATGGACCAATCTTGGTGTGTCAGAGTTCACGAGGGTCTCATAAGAACCCTGAGCAGTGCTCACACCAAGAAGGCCAAGGATAGTGCTCAAATTAGCAAGAATTAGGGTTCAGAAGAGTGCAGGACAGTATTAGGAATCATACTTAGGGATAGAGTCACACACAGAGACAAAGACAAACACTTTGAAACTAAGAAGACTTGATACCAACAAGTTTGAAAATTAACAAGCCGATAAGGACCAATTTCTAAATATGCTTTACAAAGGTAGTAGTGATTCAAATCATAAAAAGAGAGTTCACTGATCAATTAATGAGTCAAGAAGCACATTGGTTATCAATTAGAGCTAATAAAGAGGTTAATGGAGAATAGAGAATCATGATAACAGATTTAACAACTAAAGTATGCATAGTGAACTAGTTTGAAAGGTATCGAAGCATTCTCAATAGTAAAAGACAGTCTTGAGTTATACATGATTAAACATGTTTTATCAATTAGTCTACTGAGTTAAACATGTCTAAACACATAGAGCAATGAGTCTATAACAGTAACATATTGAACGATTGACATGGTAGAAAAGTTTCGATAACTTATTAGTTTAGATGAAACAGAAAGAGGTTAAGCAATGCAGCAATGACCATTAACAACAGAAAACAACAAGAATATTTCTGGCATTGGCTTCCAACCGTCCAGGAATCAAAGCAGAATACAATAACAGTATAGAGTATAGAGTCTAGTAGTGAGAACATTCTCCGATTCTAAGTCTTGTTCTAAGGGGAAAGAGGGGAGGGGTTTAAATAGCACTAGACCAAAGCCCACAATAAGGCAATAATCAATCAAGGTATTTGGAAAGGAAAGCATCTAACAGTTAACAAAGGAAAGAAAACTCATAACCTTGTTTTAAGTAAAGACATACAAACCGGCAGAAGATACAAGTAAAAATAGACGCGTAAAACATATAGACATAAATTTTAACACAGTAATTAGGGAATCAAACAAATTTGAGGAATCAAGGACCCCTAAGTTTAGGGTAAGTAAAAAGATTATTCAACAGTTAACAGCTAGAATTGTAATGCATAGAAATAGATAGACAGAATCGGTAACGTGATTAAAGAATCGAAAACCCTAAATTTAGGGTAAATAAAATTGGCGGAAATAATCAAAGAAAAGCTATAATAAAGCTGCACAGAGATGGATAAATGGAAACATTAAAGATTGAACCAGATTTGGTTCGATTTTGAGGAATCAAAAACCATAATTTTTAGGGTAAAAAAAAATTAGTCAGAAACATCAACGAAAAATCATAATAGGGATGCACACAGATAGATTTACGGAAACATTAAAGAAAAATATTTAAAAAAAATAGAGAATCATAACAGATCTAGAAATATCTGAGTCGTATCTTTAGGGTAAGTAAAGAATCGAGAAAAATCTCAGAGATTCATACCATAAAGAGATGAAATGAACATAGATGGAAAGAAGTAAAGGTCCGAATAAGATTTGGTCCAGAATGAAAGGAATCAGCTTGCCATGTTAGGCAAGAAATTATCTAATACCATAAACGGGTAGACAATAGTGAGAAGGGATCGATAAGGTAAGGGAATCGATGATTGATTCCATATTTGGGTTGGAATCAGAGGGGAAATGGATGACGGCGCTAGGTTTTCAGAGGAAATGAGAAGATTCGAAATAGTATAGAGGAGGCTGGCTGACCAAGAATGGTCTCTACAGTTACGGGTGGGGATATAAGAAGAAGTGGGGGGAGTAATGTGAGTCGTTGATAAAAAATGATCAACGACTAGGATTAGGACGGGTGCTGGGCTGGGTTAGGAGTTAAGGGGGTTTGGATTGGGCTTAAAGATTAGACTAAGGGTATGTGTAGGGTTTTTAGGTAATTGGGCTGTGGTTGGTCTAAAAAATATTTAAAATGGGCTGTTATTTAAATATCCAATTTAATTAGTAAATAATTTGTAAAAAATGATAAATAAAATAATAAAAATATCATTTATGCATAAAACAAGTAAAAATAGTTTTAATACTATAAAAGTATAAAAGGATTATTTTGGCATAATTAAAGTAATTATAGGTACATATAGGCTATTATTGCAAAATGTGCAAATTTTGCCTAAAAAATGCAAATTTGTGACAAATATTTAATACAAAATATGGGTATAGATGAAGAAATTAGATGATAAAATCATCATAAAATAATTGGTGGTGCACTTAATGAGTATTTATATAATAAAATCTAGGAATAGGTTTATTTGAAACCTTTTTTTTAAATTATAGGAAAAATTATGAAAAATGCTTGTATATGTCTGTAAATCAAGTGATGACGCATATGCACTATTTTGAAAGTATATATGCATATTTTGAAAATATGAGAGAAAATTAGGTATCGACAAACTCCATCCCAAATATAATATCTATTGCGCTCACTATGGGTGTGCAGACTCCGGAGGGGCTCCTTCAGTCAAATTTTTGATGATTTGTGCCAAAACCTTCTAGAGACATCCAAATGCTAATTCGGGAAAACGCCCGAATCCAAAATCACCATCCGGACCTAACTGAACCATCAAAACTCCGTTCCAGGTTCAAATTCACAGAAGTCAAACTTGGTCAACTCTTCCAACTTAAAGCTTCAACAATAAAATTCATTTTTTAAATCTATTCCGAATAACCTAAAAACGAAAAACGATTCACACAAGTCATAATACATCATACTGTGCTGCTGAAGACTTAAAATAGCTTAACAGAATGTAGATGCTCAAACGACCGGCCGAGACGCTACATAATAGTGCACCTTAACTTGTTAAAATCATAGAAGAAAGAAAGAAAAAAAAAAGGTCACAAACACCAGAGGTGCCTGGAAGCATAAAGAATATAGTTTTTAAAAAACATGTGTTTGGCCAATTCTCATTATTCAATTTAGGATCTTCATTTTGATTATAAGCAAAACACCAATCTTTTAAGGCCATTCAAGAGTGCGTTAGACCTCAGTAAAACAATATGAAGCAAAATATTTAGCCTTTAAGGTTTACAAAAAAAAAAAAAAGAGGTTTCAAGCTAATTGTTACAACTCTAAGAAAATTTTGTAAGCAAAAATTACACTTGAATAGTTACCACTCACCCAGTAACATAAACTTGTCTTTTCTTTGTTATAAAACTTGTGTCTCTCCATTGCCTAGAGACAACCTAAGGAATATTGCCTCCCAAATGACATTGTATTATGCTAGGATACATTGAACGAACTATTGTGTTTTTGCTTTTGATATACTAGTCTTAGGTATCAATAAAAATAAGGTTTTTAAAAGTAACATAAAATATATGCAAAAGACATATTTGTATTATGAATATAAAAATTATCTAAAAAATATGAGATTCTGAAAATGATAAATGTTAATTATGTTTGAGTTTGGTTCGCTTTAATAAGTAAAATTTTATAATTCTAGTTGATTTTAAAGTGATAAATTGAATTGTAACATGAAAAAATTAACAACTATGTCAAGTTGCTAAAATAAATAAATAATTCATATAAGGTAATTTAAATCTGAATTATTTCAAAAGTAAAAAAAAAGTCAATTAGCCCAAATGATTTCCATGATGTTCCCCTATATTTCTTAGGGAGATTTTCTGTGATGATCCTAAAGGTCATCTTGTTTTTTAGAATACAACCCGGTTTTCTGAGGCCTTCAAAACCTCATTTTATTCCTCCTCTATGTGCGTGTGCAGTCCGGGCGCGTTTCCGGAAATCCTTTGTGTGGAAATTTGAGAAATAATTATTTTAGCCTTTAAAAGTTGATTTTACTTGACTTTGGTCAACGCTTTGAGTAAACAGACCCAGATCCGTGTTGCGACGGTCCCGGTGGGTCCATAATAAAATATGGGACGAATTCCGAGGTCCCTAGCTCGAGAAATGAACTTTAGATTAAAATTGTAAGACTGAAATTCTAATGATTTAAAGATAATGATTAATGTTTAATCTCATAGGTATCGGGCCCGTATTTTGGTTCCGGATCCCTGTACAGGTTTGATATAATATTTAATTCATGCTTGTGAAATTTGATAAAAATGGGAGTTGATCTGACGTGATCCGGATTCTCGGTTAAGAAAATAGTGACTTTAAGTGTTCTTGAGAAATTCATTAATTTTGATGCTAAATTCAAAGTTTTAGGTGTTATTTTGGCGATTTGATCGCACAAGCAAGTCCGTATGATGTTTTTAGACTTGTGTACATATTTGGTTTGGAGCCCCAAGGGCTTGGGTGAGTTTCGGGTAGGCTACAGAGTGATTCAGAACATAGAAATTTTGCTAGTGTAGCTGAACATGTTGCAGGCGAAAGCGACAGGGTCCGCATTTGCGAGGCATTCATCGTAATTACGATTAGAAGGCTGGGCCAATAATTCTCGCATTTGCGAGGTTAACTTCTCTATTGCGAAGGGAGTCTGGGAAGGATCAGGTTCGCAAATTCAAAAATTCACTCGCATTTGCGAGGTTCAGTGGTCGCAAATGCGACCCTTTCCTCGCATTTGCGAAGGAAGCAGGATTGTGAAGGGCATCACAATTGCGGTTGTTCCTTCGCATTTGGAAGCTCAGTTCACAATTGGGACACCTGCAGCTGAGTAAAAGGGACTTAGACGGGATTTTTCATTCATTCTCCCATTTTTCAAAACCTAAACCTGAAGGGGCGATTCTCCAAAGACCAAATCTTCCCCAAATCATAGGTAAGTGAATCTTAACTCTTTTCTTTCAATCTTTTACTTCTTTTAACTAGATTTCAACCTAGAATCTAGGATTTTTATGGTGGAATTGGGGATGCTGGGTAGAAAACTAGGGATTTCAAAATTTGGGAATTTAGACCTCGAATTGAGGTTGGATTCCAAAACCAATTGTATATCCGGGCTCGGGGTTGTATGGGTAATCGGGGTTTGGTCCAAATTTTGTGTTTGGACCAAGCGGGCCCGGGTGTTGACTTTTTCAAATATTAACCAAAATGAACCCTAGTTATTGGGAATGACTCCTAAGGCTTATTTTGAATCATTTGGTTGGAAATTTTGAAAGGATAGGCTGTGATTGAGCATAAAGTGATATTTGGAGCGTGGTAAGTGTTGTGTCTAACCTTGCCTTGAGGTATTAGGTGTTTTTGCCTATTTTCTATGTTTTAATTGGTGAGTGCAACGCATAGGTGAGGTGACGAGTACCTATGCATTGTTGTCGAGTCCTAACATGTGAGTGAGTCTTATTCTTGTGGTCGTTGTAACCATGATTCGTATAATTCAAGTTTAGACTAGATATTCTTTATGTCGTTATTGTTTTTCGTTGTTTGGGTGAGGAAGAGTATAAAGCACGAAGGGTGATGTTGTGCCATTGAATATTTATTATCATTATCATGTGAGGAAGAGTGTAAAGCACGAAGGGTGATGTCGTGCCATTGCATATTTACTTTCTTTATCATGTGAGGAAGAGTGTAAAGCACGAAGGGTGATGTCGTGCCATTGCATATTTACTTTCTTTATCATGTGAGGAAGAGTGTAAAGCACAAAGGGTGATGCCGTGCCATTTCATATTCATTATCATTATCATGTGAGGAAGAGTGTAAAGCACAAAGGGTGATGTCGTGCCATTTCATATTCATTATCATCGTTTTTGTCATTCATTACGGTGAGGATGAGAGTAAAAGAACGAAAGGTGATGCCGTGCATTTGTTTATGCTATGTTATTATTATTTCTATTGGTGCAAAGTATGTCGTTACCAATGCCATTCTCATGATCTTGTAATTCCCTCAGCATGTTCTTCCCCTCTTATTACTGTATGTGTAGCCCCTATTATTTGTTATTATGCCCGTACATTGCTTATCTGTACAGTTTATATGAAGGTGTTTTGTCCTAGCCTCGTCACTACTTTGCCGAGGTTAGGCTCGACACTTACCATTATATGGGGTCGGTTGTACTGATGCTTCACTCTGCACTTTCTGTGTAGATCCAGGTATCGGTCCGAGATGATTCTGAGAATGTAGCTGACTTCTACGTAGGAGACCCGAGGTAGATCTGCCGATGTCCGCAAATTTATTGAGTCCCCTCATATATGTTTAATTACAGTTTCCTTTAGTCCATGAACAGTTCTACATTTTTCTTTCAACCAAACACTTGTAATAACTTCTTAGTAGTCCGTGAGTTGTGACTCCAGATCATGGGTAGTTAGACATATCAGTATCACTTGTGCAGTATTATTCTACAATTTCACTTCTTATTTCAATATCATGTGTTGAATTGTTGTGAATCTCCATATTGCCTTAATTGTTTTTACGTTGTGATTTTCTAAAGTTGGCTTGCCTAGCAAGTGCAGCGTTAGGCGCCATCACGATCCCGACGGTGGGAATTCGGGTCGTGACAAACTGGTATTAGAGCACTAGGTTGCTTAGGTTTCACAATTCATGGACAAGCTTAGTAGAGTTTGAGGGATCGGTATGGAGACGTCAGTACTTATCTCCCATAGACTATAAAGTTAGGAACAAGTTCACTTTTATTCAACTCTGTCGTGCGATTCTTGTCATCTCAATACTGATTGAACTCTTCTGTTCTTATTCTCTCGCAGATGGCGAGAACATGTACTGCTTCTTCCGCTGATCAGCAGTCGGATCCTCCAGCAGTAGATCCTACAAGGGGCAGAGGTCGAGGCCGAGCTAGAGCCCGAGGAAGAGGTAGGGCTCAACCCAGGGCCCGAGCAGCAGCCCCAGCTGTGGAGCCTCAGGTAGAGTTTTATGAGGAGGTTCTAGCTAAGACTATTCCTGCCGGAGGGGTTTATTGCCACCCTAGTGCTTCAGGATGCCTTGGTCCAAGTAGTGGCCTTATGGAGAGTGTGGCCCAGACTGGCGCATTCCCCATGGCACCAACCGTATCTCAGGCTAGAAGAGGAGCCCAGACTCCTGCTACTCACACTCCAGAGCGGATGGCTCCCAAGTTTCAGACTCCAGCAGCTTATCCAGTTGGAGTAGTCCAGCCGGTTGCTCCGGCACAGTCCGGTGATGGTTTAGCTATGTCTTCCGAGGCCTTATGGAGATAGGTTTACCAAGATCTTTCCAGTTTGTTTCAGTGGTTCTACTTTAGAGGATCCTTAGGATTATCTTGACAACTGTCTTGAGGTTCTTTGGAACATGGGTATATTGGAGACCATTGGGGTCGACTTTGCTGCTTTTCAGATGACTGGTTCCACCAAGAAATGATGGAGGGATTATTTGTTGACCAGACCAGCTGAGTCGCCTGCTTTTACTTGGGACGAGTTCTCACATCTCTTCTTAGAGAAGTTTTTGCCTATCACCTTGAGGGAGGAGCGTTGCCGTCAGGTCGAGCGTCTTCAGAAGGGCAGCATGATTGTTACTCAGTACGAGGTTGTTTTGTGGATTTGGCCCGTCATGCTATTCTTTTGCTCCCCACAGAGAGAGAGAGAGAGAGAGGGTGAGGAGGTTTATTGAGGTTCTTTCTCAGCCTATTAGATTGCAGATGGATAAGGAGACATAGAGTGAGATTTCTTTCCAGGATGCAGCCAATGTGGCCCGACGGGTCGAGATGGTTCTTGGATAGGGACGTCATGGGTCGGACAAGAGACCTTGTCATTCCGGTGGATTCAGCGGTGCCTCATCTGGAGGCGGGGGTACTTATGGTAGAGGCCATCTTCCCAGGCCATTTCACTCAGCACTCCAAGCATCCGACGGTGCCCCAAGTGATCATGGCTCTTATATGCCTTATTCTGATCAGCTAGCCTACAGTGCACCACCAGCTCCTATCAATGCACCTCCTCTTCAGAGTTTTCAAGGTGGTTATTCAGGTCGGCAAGGTCAGTTTGCCGGCCAGTAGTCTCAGCAGCTGAAGTTTTGTTATACTTGTGGTGATTCGAGGCACCTTGCTAGATATTGCCCTCGTGAGTCGAGCAGTTCACAGTACCAGGGTTCTCGTGCCATGATTCCGACACCAGTAGTTGCATCGCCTGCTCAGCCAGCTAGAGGCAGGGGTCAGGCAGCCAGAGGTAGGGGCCAGATTGTTAGAGGTGGAGCTCAGGCCGTTAGAGGTGGAGGACCGCCAGCCAGAGGCCACCAGGATATGATTCAGAGTGGTGGGTCCCAGCCCTGATGTTATGCTTTTCCAGCCAGACCTGAGGCTGAGTCATCCGATACTGTCATTACAGGTACTGTTTCAGTTTGCAGTAGTGATGCTTCAGTTCTATTTGATCCGGGGTCTACTTACTCCTATGTGTCATCTTATTTTGCTTCATATTTGGTTGTGCCTCATGATTCCTTGAGTGCCCCTGTATATGTGTCCACACTGGTGGGGGATGCTATTGTTGTAGACTGTGTATATTTGATACACTCAAATTACACCTTAAAATAGTGTAAGCGGTCGATTGTCAAATATAATAATCCAACAAGGTTGAGGTTGAATCCCACATATAACAATATGGAGGTGATTAGGAATGTAAGAGAAATATCACTTATCGCGCAATGCCAAACAAATAGATTTTGGTGTTGAAAATGTTTATAACTAAATGCGAAAATATAAACTAACCTAGAAAGCAAGTAAAATGATCAATGGGCAACAAGTATGAATGCATCAGGAATTACACTCAAGTAACGATTCAATGTATTTCACGATTTTACAAATATGAGCGAGTTTATGTTAATTAGCCACGGATAATAATTATAAATTATCTTTTTCCAGAGACTAATAAGACTTCCTAATTGAATTATTCCTAACCCAATCAAGAGATTAAGCACACCTGGATATGGCTACAAGTAGTTCAATCCTATCCCTAGGTAGAATCTATAAAATGAGGGTTAAAGCCTCAAGTTCTTGTTAATTAATTTTTCCCAACCCCAAATTATCTTTTCTAAAATTAATTCGGAGTTAATGGGCGAGTCCTAGGGTTAACTAATCCCTTTGGAAACATTAAAGAACAAGAAATATTAAAGAACAACAACTCACTTCATAAAAGATGAAAAATCATTCAATACATAAGCACAACAAGGTATTTAATCCACACTTTAAACATGAATATTTCCATAAAAAAGAACTAGTGTTGGAAATAAATACTACACACTTAAATATTCAATACAAATCAAGGAAATGAAGAAACAAACATAAATGGGTGAGAAATCCTTAACCATAAGGTTGAAATCTTCAAATCCCAAGTGTGTGTGCAAACCCTAGCTTCCACAAATGTTTTCTCTCTTCTTCTCTACTCAAAAATGTATTTTAAAATGCCAAAGATATGCCAAAAGATTTGCTAGGTCGAGTATATGTGAGTTGGGAATAAGAAAATGTGATTTTACAATTCTGTACAGTCCTGATACCCGTTGACCCCACCTGCGGAAGAATCTTCGCAGGTGCGGTTCTGCAGGGGCGGAAATCCAAGCGCAGGTGTGAGTCTTGGTATATTGGGCCATTTTTGCAGATGTGGACAGAAGGTCGCACCTGCGGTTCTACAGGTGTGTGGATTACATCGCAGGTGTGGTTGCTGTCCAGTCTAGCTCTTCTTCGTAGATGCGGCTCATCCTCCACAGGTGCAAGGTCGCACCAGCGGCCCAGAGTCCGCAGGTGCGGAATCACTGGAGCTTTTGCACATTTTTCACCACTTTTTGTTCAACTTCACTCCAATTGAACACCAACCACTTCATGGCATCATTTCCCTGAAATTCAAGCAATACACACTATAAACGACATCATGTTATCATCGAGTGATGCAAAATCTAATGAAATCAGGCTATAACGAGTGGTAAAATCACCACTCATCAATATCATTCCTATGTGGACACTATTGGGGGCCTTGAGACCAGTGTAGACCTTCTGCTCTTAGATATGGTGGATTTCGATGTCATATTGGGCATGGATTGGATGTCACCCTATCATGCCATTTTGGACTGTCACACCAAGATAGTGACATTAGCCCTGTCGGGGTTTCCTCGATTAGAGTGGAGAGGGACTCCTGGCCATCCCTCAATCAGGGTTATTTCTTATATGAAAGCTCGACTCATGGTCGAGAAGGGGTGTTCGGCCTATTTGGCTTATGTTCGTGACTCTAGTGCTGAGGTTCCCTCAATGGATTTTGTGCCTTTTGTTCGTGATTTTCCTGAGGTATTTCCGGCAGACCTGCCAGGGATTCTACCCGACAAGGATATTGACTTTTACATTGACTTGGCTCCGGGCACTCAGCCCATTTCTATTCCGCCATATCGGATGGCCCCACCAGGGTTGAAGAAATTAAAGGAACATTTGCAGGACTTTCTTGATAAGGGCTTCATTAGACCGAGTGTCTCGCCCTGGGATGCACCAATGTTGTTTGTGAAGAAGAAGGAGGGGTCTATGAGGATGTGTATAGACTATCAGCAGTTGAACAAAGTCACTATCAAGAACAAGTATTCATTGTCGGGGACTGATGATTTATTCGATCAGCTTTAGGGTGCCAAAGTGTTTTCGAAGATTGATTTGAGATATGGCTGCCATCAGTTGAGGATTAGGGCATCCGATGTCCCTAAGACAACTTTTCGTACGCGGTATAGGCACTACGAGTTTCTGGTAATGTCCTTTGGGTTGACTAATGCCCCAACAGTATTTATGGATTTTATGAACCGAGTGTTCAAGCCTTATCTAGATTCCTTTATGATTGTGTTTATTGATGACATTTTGATATTCTCCCGCAGTCGGGAGGAGCATGAGCAGCACCTCCGGGTAGTACTCCAAACTTTGAGGGACAGTCAGTTGTATGCTAAATTTTTGAAGTGCGAGTTTTGGTTGGATTCAGTTGCCTTCTTGGGTCACGTCATATCGGCAGAGGGTATTCAGGTAGATCTTAAGAAGATTGAGGCAGTCAAGAACTGGCCTAGACCCACTACAGCCATGGAGATCAGGAGCTGGGTTTGGCGGGTTATTACCGTTAGTTTGTGGAGGGGTTTTCATCTATAGCAGCCCCGATGACAAGGTTGACCTAGAAGGGTGCCCCGTTTAGATTGTCGGACGAGTGTGATGCGAGCTTTCAGAAGCTCAAGACAGCTTTGACTACCGCACCGGTATTGGTATTACCATCAGGTTTAGGATCTTACATGGTGTATTGTGATGCCTCCCGTGTTGGGCTCATAGCGGTATTAATGCAAGAGGGCAGGGTGATTGCATATGCGTCTCAGTAGTTGAAGGTTCATGAGAAGAATTACCCTGTTCATGACTTAGAGTTGGCAGCCATTGTTCACGCGCTAAAGATTTGGAGGCACTATCTTTATGGCATGTCGTGTGAGGTTTTCACGGATCATCACAGCCTTCAGTATTTGTTCAAGCAGAAGGACCTCAATTTTAGGCAGAGGAGATGGTTGGAGCTATTGAAAGACTATGATATCACCATATTGTATCATCAAAGAAAGGCCAATGTGGTGGCAGATGCATTGAGCTGGAAGACAGTGAGTATGGGCAGCGTTGCTTTCATTCCAGTCGATGAGAGACCGCTAGCTTCAGATATTCAAACTTCGGCCAACCAGTTTGTGAGGTTGGATATTTCAGAGCACAGCCGTGTTCTAGCATACACAGTCGCTCGATCTTCCTTGTTTGAGCGTATTAGAGATCGGCAGTATGATGACCCACACTTGATGGTCCTTAAGGACACAGTTCGACACGGTGGTGCCAAGAAGGTGACCATTTGGAGTGATAGCATTTTGAGGATGCAGGATCGTGTATGTGTGCCTAATGTTGATGGGCTTCGTGAGTTGATCATTGAGGAGGCTCACAGTTCTCGGTATTCTATTCACCCGGGTGCTACCAAGATTTACAAGGACCTGCGACATCATTATTAGTGGAGGAGAATGAAAAAGGATATAGTTGCTTATGTGGCTCGGTGCTTGAGTTGTCAGCGGGTGAAGTATGAGCATCAGAGACTCGGTGGTTTGCTTCAGCAGATGGAGATGCCTGAGTGGAAGTGAGAGCCTATCACTATGGACTTTGTTGTTGGGCTCCCCCGGACTCAGAGGAAGTTCAACGTCGTGTGGGTTATTGTGGATAGGCTAGCTAAGTCACCGCACTTTATTCCGATGGCAGTTACCTATTCTTCAAAGCAGTTGGCAGAGATCTACCTTCGGGAGATTGTCCGTCTTCACGGTGTGCCCGTGTCTATCATTTCTGATCGAGGTACGCAATTTACCTCGCACTTCTGGAGGGTAGTGCAGCGGGAGTTGGGTACGGGGGTTGAGCAGAGCACAACATTTCATCCTCAGAAGGACGGGCAGTCTGAGCGTACTATCTTGGAGGATATGCTCCGTGCTTGTGTTATAGATTTTAGAGGATCGTGGGATCAATTCTTTCCCCTCGCAGAGTTTGCCTACAATAATAGCTACCAGACGAGCATTCAGATGGCTCCTATGAGGCATTGTATGGTAGAAGGTGCAGGTCGCCAGTTGGATGGTTTGAGCCGGGAGAGGCTCGGTTATTGGGTACAGATCTAGTATAGGAGGCCTTGGACAAGGTCAAGATTATACAAGATTGACTTCGTATAGCTCATTCCAGGCAATAGAGTTATGCCGACCGTAGAGTTCGTGATATGGTATTCATGGTTGGGGAGAGAGTATTGCTTCGGGTATCGTCCATGAAGGGTGTCATGAGATTTGGAAAGAAGGGAAAGTTGAGCCCTAGGTATATCGGTCCTTTTGAGATTATTGATCGAGTGGGAGAGGTGGCTTATAGACTTGCGTTTCCTCCAGGGTTATCATCAGTTCATCCAATGTTCCATGTGTCCATGCTCCGGAAGTATCATGGTGACCCATCCCACGTATTAGATTTAAGCTCTGTCCAGTTGGACAAGGATCTGACTTATGAGGAGGAGCCGGTAGCCATTCTAGATCGGCAGGTTCGTCAGTTGAGGTTGAAGAGTTACACTTCAATTCGAGTGCAGCGGAGGGGTCAACCTGTTAAGGCAGCTACTTGGGATTCTGAGCCGTACATGCACAATAGATATCCCCACTTGTTCGCCAGTTCATGTACTTCTCTATGTCTGTTCGAGGACGAACGTTTGTTTTAGAAGTAGAGAATGTGATGACCCAAAAGGTCATCTTTCTTTTTAGAACACAACACGGTGTTTCGAGGCCTTCAAAACCACAATTTATTCCTTCTCGATGTGCATGCGCAGTCCGAGCGCGTTTTCGGAAAGACTTTGTGTGGAAATTTGAGAAAATAATAATTTTAGCCTTTAAAAGTTGATTTTAGTTGACTTTGGTCAACATTTTGAGTAAATTGACCCGGATCCGTGTTCCGATGGTCTCTGTGGGTCCCTAATAAAATATGGGACCTGAGCGTGTGCCCGAAATCAAATTTCGAGGTCCCTAGCCCGAGAAATGAATTTTTGATGAAAATTGAAGACTGATATTCTAAGGATTTAAAGATAATGATTAATGTTTAATTTCATCAGTATCGAGCCCGTATTTTGGTTCCGGATCCCGGTACAGATTTGATATAATATTTAAGTCATGTCTATGAAATTTGATAAAAATCGGAGTTGATTTGACGTTATTCGGACTCTCGGTTGAGAAAATAGTGACTTTAAGTATTCTTGAAAAATTCATTGATTTTGATGTTAAATCCGTAGTTTTAGGTGTTATTTTGGCGATTTGATCGCACGAGCAAGTACATATTACGTTTTTAGACTTGCAAGCGTGTTTGGTTTGGAGCCCCGAGGACTCGGGTGAGTTTCAGGTAGGCTACAGAGTGATTTGGAACTTAGAAATTTTGCTGGTGTAGCTGAACAGGTTGCAGTCCCCTGATCTCGCAATTTGCGAGATCAGGCATCACAATGGCTAAATAAATAGGGTCCGCATTTGCGAGTCATTCATTGCAATTGCGATTAGAAGGCTCGTACAACAGTTCTCGCATTTGCGGGGCAAGGGAGTCTGGGAAGGGTTAGGTTCGTAAATGCGAACATTCACTCGCATTTGCGAGGTTCAGTGGTCGCAAATGCGACCCTTTCCTCACATTTGCGAAGGCAGCAGGATTGTGAAGGGCCTCGCAATTGCGGCTGTTCCTTCGCATTTGCGAAGCTCAGGTGACAATTGCGACACTTGCAGTTGAGTAAAAGGGACTTAGACGGGATTTTTCATTCATTCTCACATATTTCAAAACCTAAACCTCAAGGGGCGATGTTCCAAAGACCAAATCTTCCCCAAACCATAGGTAAGTGATTCTTAACTCTTTTCTTTCAATCTTTTACTTCTTTTAACTAGATTTCAACCTAGAATCTAGGATTTTTATTGGGGAATTGGGGATTTTGGGTAGAAAACTAGGGATTTTGAAATTTGGGAATTAAGACCTTGAATTGAGGTTGGATTCCAGAACCAATTGTATATCCAGGCTCGGGGGTGTATGGGTAATCTGGTTTTGGTCCGAATTTCTGGTTTGGACCAAGCATGCCCGGGTGTTGACCTTTTCAAATATGCATAAATTGAACTGTAGTTATTGGGGATGATTCCTAAGGCTTATTTTGAATGATTTGGTTGGAAATTTGCTAGATATTTTGGACTCAGAGGCTAATTTGAAAGGCAAGGCTGTGATTGAGCGTTAAGTGATATTTGGAGCGAGGTAAGTTTTGTGTCTAACCTTGGCTTGAGGGATTAGGTGTTGTTGCCTATTTGCTATGTGTTAATTGCTGAGTGCAACATATAGGTGAAGTGACGAGTACCTACGCGTTGCTGTCGAATCCTAGCATGCGAGTGAGTCTTATTCTTGTGATTGTTGTAATCTTTATTCATATTATTCAAGTTTAGACTAGATATTCTTTATGTCATTATTGTTTTTCGTTGTTTGGGTGAGTAAGAGTGTAAAGCACGAAGGGTGATGTTGTGCCATTGCATATTTATTATCATTATAATGTGAGGAAGAGTGTAAACTACGAAGGGTGATGTCGTGCCATAGCATATTTACTTTCATTATCATGTGAGGAAGAGTGTAAAGCACGAAGGGTGATGCCATTCCATTTCATATTCATTATCATTATCATGTGAGGAAGAGTGTAAAGCACGAAGGGTGATGTCATGCCATTTCATATTCATTATCATCGTTTCTGTCATTCATTACGGTGAGGATGAGAGTAAAAGCATGAAGGGTGATGCCGTGCATTTGTTTATACTATGTTTTTATTATTTCTATTGGTGCAAAGTATGTCATTACTAATGCCATTCTCATGATCTTGTAATTTCTGTAGCATATTCTTCCCCTCTTATCACTGTCGGTGTAGCCCCTATTATTTGTTATTATGCCCGTACATTGCTTATCTGCACAGTTTATATGTGGGTGTCTTGTCCTAGCCTCGTCAGTACTTCTCCGAGGTTAGGCTCGACACTTACCAGTACATGGGGTCGGTTGTAGTGATGCTACACTCTGCACTTTCTGTGCAGATCCAAGTATCGGCCCGAGCTGATTCTGAGATCGTAGCTGACTTCTACGCAAGAGACCCGAGGTAGATTTGCTGACGTCTGCAGATTTCTGGAGTCCCCTCATGTATGTTCAATTACTGTTTCCTTTAGTTCATGAACAATTGTACATTTTTCTTTCAGCCAAACATTTGTAATAAATTCTTAGTAGTCTGTGAGTTGTGACTCCATATCATGTCAGTATTATTCTACAATTTCGCTTCTTATTTCAATATCATGTGTTGAATTGTGGTGAATCTCGGTATACCCTTAATTTTTTTTACATTGTGATTTTATAAAGTTGGCTTGCCTAGCAAGTGCAGTACGGTCCCCGCGGTGGGAATTCTGGTCGTGACATTTTCATAATTACCTATGAATTTTAAAAATATTCCATAATCTACAACTTGTAATAGAATAACATATTATACAACAAATATATAAAACATATACTCTAAAAAGGTTAAATTTCCTAATAAAGGGGAATTCTATTTTGAAACATATCACATAATTAGCTCATAAATTTTTTAAATTTATTAATTATTGCTATAAATACATTAGGTTACCATTATAACACTATCTCTTACACACTACATCCTCCATAAAAATAGGGACTTCATAAAAATAGTCGCATAATTTCGGATGAAAATTTCTCCATTCTTTCATCCTTATCATCTATATAGTATTAATAATACAAATACTATATATTAGTGTACTANTATATATATATATATATATATATATATATATATATATATATATATATATATATATATATATATATATATATATATATATATATATATATATATATATGCCACAACCCAATCTTCCCTCTGTGAGAGGTCACGACGGCACCTAGTCTCTACGACTAAGTAAGCCTAACATTTGCGGAATAGCAATGAAAATGAAACATAAATCTGTAATGACCCCAAATCCACCAGTCATTGTGGCACCTAACTCAACCCGCTAGGTAAGCCAACTAATAATTTAAATTATATTAATAAGACAACTAAATGAAAGTAATTTACTGAATTTTATACATCTTCCCAATGATTGGTAGTACAAATCATGAGCTTCTAAGAATGGAGTTTACAAAACTGAAATGAAATAAATACATGGTCTGTTTGAAAAGTACATAAATAGAGTTTTGTAATCTAAGGCTACCCCGAACAAGAGAGGCAGCTTCATCAGGGACGCAGGTACATCTTCAAATCCAGTGACCAACGAACATAGCAACGACAACAACCAATACCTGCATGCAATGTGCAGAAGTGTAGTATAAGTAAAACCGACCACATGTACCGAGTAAGTAACAAACCTAACCTTAGGTTTAAAGCACTAACGAGCTATCACATGGTCGGGTCCAATACCGGTATTCTACAACAGTTCGTAACATCATAATACAAGTAATAAAAGATTATCTCAGAAGTAAAATGTTCAACTCGTTCACAGTTCCAGAAAAATAGGCATTCTTTTCGAATATATTAATGAGAACTCAAATCTTTTGCCGAAAATGCCGAAATACAGGTACGTTACTGTGATTTTTCCCAAAAGACCTTTCAACAATAAATAAGATGTTTCATTTTTCTTCCAAATAAAAAGTATAAAATACCTCTCTATGCCCACATATCAACGTGTATAATAAGTCATGGATGACGTGATGCCATATAGCGTAAGGAAAAATGCATCTCTATGCCTATATGTCTTGTGTGCATGCAATTTCCTGTATGTCATGTGTGCATGCAAATACCTGTATATCATGTGTGCATGCAAATTTCATGTATCTAGATCCACATATGTTTATAGTCGACTGCGCGCACAGTGGGGTGTTCAGACACCGGAGGGGCTCCTCACACCCAAGCGCTATAATCCGCACGACAACTCACGTGCCATAATATCAATATCTTGATCCGCACAGACAACTCACGTGCCGCACGGACAACTCACGTGCTGCACGTACAACTCACGTGATATGGTATCAATATCCTCAAAACCAGGCCCCCGACCTTACTCACACATCAATCTCTCCAGTCTCACTCACGAGCTCATAATATCGTGAAACTAGCCCGACAACAAGAATATGATGTATCAATAGATAACAACTGAGACTGAGATATGATATGAATGCATGAACATGACTGAGTACAAAAATATCAATGAAGTCTGTGAAATGACAGCAAGAAACGACCATTGTGGGTCTCAACCACATATATCGACAAAGTAGGTCCATTATACAGGGCCATGGGAACCATAGAGTCCTATTTCACAGGGTGCACGCCCACACGCCCGTCACCTAGCATGTGTGCCATCTTAATACTAATCACATAACACATAATGTGGGGTTTCATACCCTCAGCACTAAGTTTAGAAGAGTTACTTACCTCGAACGAGCCAATGCCAATGTCGAGCAAGCCAAGCGATGCTCCAAAGATGCCATCCCGCGCGTTTCGACCCACGAACGGCTCCAAACTGACCAACAACAAATTCAAATACATCAAACGATGCTAAAGGAACCAATCCCAATCGTAAAAGACCAAATCTTGAAAAAACCCCAAATCGGCCAAAAATTCCAACCCGGGCCCGCACCTCGAAACCCGACAAAACTCAAAAAATCCGACAACCCATTCAATTACCAGTCCAACCATACTAGTTTCACTCAATTCTGACTCCAATCCGATTTTCAGAACTAAAAAGATTCATATTATGAAATTTTAGGCCAAAACCCCCAATTTCTCTTTAAAACTCAACAACTAATTGCCAAAAATGAAGAAAGATTCAAGAAATGTAATCAAAACTAGGTAGAGAACATTTACTCAATCCTTGTGATGAAATTTCTTCCAAAAATCGCCTTAATTCGAGTCCCACATCTCAAAATATGAAGAAAGGCCAAAACCCTTGATTTTATATCCTCTGTCGGGTGCTTCCGCACCTACGACGCATTAGCCGCTTCTGAGGCGTCGCTTCTGCGACATAACCCCCACTTCTGCGGAAATCAACTGAGGACTCGACCCTCCACCTGCGTATATCATACCCGCTTTTGTGACCTCGCAGGTGCGAGTCACCATCCGCACCTGCGATGTATCTCGCTCATTCGCTCCTTCGCCCCGTACCTGCGCATTCGCATATGCGCCAAAACCTCCGCTTTTGCGGTCTTCCTCACCCAGAACTATTTTCACTCCTACGACCCTTTCTTCGCTTCTACGGCCATCGGATCTGCAAAAACCAATTGCAGATGCGGTCACACCAGAACAAGCAACCAACAACCTTAGCCAAAATCTCCAAAGTGGTTCGAACCTTGCCCAAAACTCACCTGAGCCCCTCGGGACCCCGTCTGAACATGAATTACACCTCAAAAAATCTATGAACTTTGAACTTCCAATTTTCAAAACTCACGCCGAAACATATCAAATAATCCTGGAATGAATCCAAATTTTGCACACAAGTCCCAAATGACATGACAAAGTAATTCCAATTTCGGGAACCACAATCTGAATCCAATATCTTCAAAGTCAACTTCCAGTCAAATTTATGAACTTTCCAAACCTTCAAATTACCAACTTTCACCATCTTGCGCCGAAACCTTTTAGAAACATCCAAACGCAAATCCGAGCATACATCCTAGTCCAAAATCACAATCTAGACCTAACAGAACCATCAAAACTCCGTTCCGAGGTCAACTTCTCAAAAAGTCAAACTTGGTCAACTCTTTCAACTCAAAGCCTCAACAATGAAATTCAATCTTCCAAACCGATTTCGAATAACCTGAAAACCAAAACTAACGGTTCACATAAGTCATACTACATCATACAGAGCTACTCATGCCCACAAACAACCGAGCGAAGTGCAAATGCTCAAAACGACTGGTCGGGTCGTTACTGATGCGTGGCTAGAATTCATGATTTTTAGCATTATATACCTTGCATTTTATGTGTTTTA
>MDKI01149851.1:0-26926 GCA_005239505.1 Nicotiana paniculata | reverse complement strand
TTTTTTGTGAGGGACAAATTTCACTAGAAATGTCCCGAGTTGTAATGTGATCAGTTATATTAAAATTTACTACTTTTTTGTAGAAAAAAAAAGTTTTTCTTCTTCTTTTTAGTGGTTTCGTATTTATTAATTTAAAATTATAACATTGTGAATTGTCGATTCCAATTTTCAAGGGTGGTTTCTAGGATAGAATCGGTCTTTTACGTCCATAGGTCCCCAGAAGTGAGTTCTTTTAGGGCCAACGAGGCTGTTCAAGAATGCTCGGAGAAAAGCCACGATCTTGTAATCAAATATCTCTGCATATAAAAAATTACAAACTTTGAAAGTAATTAAAACAAAACATGTGTATACTTTGTATGTTCCCTATGGAAAGGCTTGAAACCTCCTAAATTGCTGAGAGATATGCAGGCTTATATTGAGTAGATATAATTTCGATAATATATAGTTAATACGAGTGAGTTTATATTTTATACAACATGTACATCAACGCGATAAACTATAAAAAAGAAAGAAAAAGATAAGAACTATCTAAACAAAACCTAAAGAATTAGGAACTATCAAATATGAAATTTTAAAAAAATAAGCGATGTTCTAAAACGTCAATACCACACAAGAGGGGCGTGATTTGTGTGGTATCCGATTTTCGCATGCATTAATTATAGAAGGACAAGGTTTTTCTATGTTTTCCAACCTATACAGTTTGCAGAATAATAAATACAAAAAATAAAGAACACAAGAATTTTACGTGGAAAACACCTGGCTCAAAAGGTGAAAAACCACGACTTACTTTCCAGTAGGATTTTCCCAAACACTCCACTAAAATCACTGCGTCAAAAACAACAATTACAAAAACTCTTCGTAAACCTAGGATTAACTCTAATCCCTTTGTGGCAAACTAGCCTCTAGCTATTTGCGACAAACTCAAAGTTAGCTATAACTTGTACACTCAGTACCTATTAAAAATGCTTCTAGATAAAGCTAGAAAGGTACAAATTGAAATCCCTACTACAAGTAAACTAGACTAAAAGACAACAGTTGGAACTGGTTCTTCTAGCTGTTCCAAGTAGCTTCAGAGTCGCACGCTTAAATTTCACACGAACTGCTTGCAAAATTGCCTTGCTAATTTTTCTCTCAATTCTTGCTTAACTTCTGCTTTTGTGCGTGCCTGTACAATAAGAACAATCTGCAATATATAGGATTAGTAGACGAGAGATTTACTAGAGTTCCAATGCTACTCTTCCTTGGTGGAAGAGTTCTAGTTAATCTCAACTCATCGAATCCTTCCTTATCTTTGATTTTATTCTTTCTGAATGAGGAGTCCTTCTCCTTATTATCTTGCAATCTTTTCGATCAGGAGATATCTCTTTAATTCACATATTTCGTTTATCTCCTGCATGTGCACCTCACATGCCTTTAAATTTGCATGTGACTATGTCGCCAATGATGGACCTAGTTCAACTTTAAGTTCCTTTGTCAATCTTCAAAACCATTCAATTTCTTGGGCCAACAAATTCCCTTTTTTTGATGATGACAAACTCTATGCTTAGGTTTGTAACCAACTAAATCCAACATTAAAACATTTTAGAGTATTGAGCATTTATCATAAAATAACGAGGTTTATTAGGTTATAAATATGACATGTTCAGAATAGTACATGACCATATGACCATTTTCCCCCTTTTTCCATCATCGAAAAGTTGTAATTTTTAGAAAGTCCCAGATATTTAAGAATTACTCATGGCCACTGGAGCAACTGCAAGTGCAATCATGGATTAATTATCAATAGGAAATCAAGAATGCAAACTATCAAAGAAAATGAAACAAGATTAAGAGCATAAGAAGCATAATTCATTGGTGGAAGCATTGTTCAACCACAATCCACAAGAAGAAACAAAAACAGTTAACATCATGAGCAAAAGAAACAAGAAAAATCCCTAATCTAGGTCACAGAAAGTCGAAGACAGGCTGGACTACTAAGGCTAGGAAGGGGTGGAGGCTGGGCTTTTCGCTTGGAGAAGAGATAGCATATAATTAAGTATCCCCTTTCTCCTTTTATTTGGCAAGCTCAGTTCTGAGAGCATCCCTCTCATTTTCAACCTCAGCCAGGAGATTCTTCAGCCTAAGAATTTCTGCTTCCTTAGCCCCACCCTCCCGCACAAGTGCTCTGACTTTGCTATTCACCGGAGTCTTCCTGGATGAACCAGGTTCATTTTCAGAAACATTGACAACATAGTCGCATGCCAGAAGAGTGTTTTTGCAAAAGTGATCCTTAACTGTAGCCATTTATGCCTTCTTCAGAGGCACCTTGTAGTGAGCAAGTACAGTTGTGAGGATGAATCCATAAGGAATGACATGAGCCTTGGAGTCGTTTACCACCCTGTCCAGGAGATGGATAATGATGTAAGGCCAGTTGATCTGCTTTCCACTGTCCAGGCACTCCATGAGAATTAAGTCCATATAATTTTCTATGTGCCTTCTCTCCTGCCTTGGCAGTACACACTTGTAAATGAATTCAAACACCACCTTGTGAGGAGGCTTCATCTCACTTTTGTAGACAACCCTTGGTTCAACCTCCTCTTCATTGTCACAGAACCTTCTGATGATTTGTAAAGCAGTGGGAAGAGCATCCAAGCTGGGCCATCTCTGCCTGGTGTAATCATCATATCCTTCAGACAGGATCCTAAGGACTTCTCCCAATTCTATGGCATCAAATGAAATTTTTGTCCCCTTCACTTGGCTAGAGACCCTACCGTCCTTGATTACAACATTGGTCATGAACTCGACTATCTCACTTCTGGCCAACCTCCTATCCAGCTGAAGGACCATGTCTTTCCAGCAGTGCATCTCCAACTTATCCATTAGATAGACCAGTCCAGATTCCTCAAAATATTTCAGCAATCTCCCCTTCAAAATGGTGCGCTTCCCAAACTTAGTCAAATTGTCCTTGCCTCCAGCAGTCTCATCTTCTTCATTAGCACTCCAATCTTCCTCTTCATCAATTTGAACTTTCTTCGACTTTATTGTAGACCTGGTTCTCTTGGCTATAGTTTAGGGTGTAGCAGACACAGATGCAAACTTCTTTGAAGAAGTCTTGGCTTTCTTTGGTTTGGGTGTCTGTACCTCAACTTCTGCCCTTTGATCATCTTGATGGACCAGGTCCATCTCCTCAATCTCCATAGCCTCTACAGGCTCAGAAATTTTATCCTTTCCCTTCTCAGCTCTCTTTTTCTTACTCTCTTTCAAAGCCTTTTGTAACTCCTGCTCACTCTGCCTTAGTGCACTTCTTGTGGCTCTTCCTCTTGGAAAAGGAGTTTCAGAACCAGCAGATGGAGTGAATTTTCTCTTCCTACTTGCTCTGGCAGTTTCAGACTTCTTAGCCTTTGGAGTCCTTTTCTTCTTTGGTTTATAACTCTCTTCTAACTTCTTCATAAAATTTGCCAATGTCTCTTCAATGGATGACCTAGGTTTATCTATAGATTTCCTAGATTTTCTAATCCCTCAGCCGCTTCACTTGATTCATTTCCCCCTGACTCCTTGGCTCCCTCTATTACTACTGTTTCAGCACCACAAATAGACGTTCTAGTAATTTTTTCCCTTGTTCCCCTTGCTTCACTCTGACTTCACTCTCTCTCTATTTCTTTCCCAATTTTATTTTTAACGCCTCTTCGTCTTACTTCTGGAAACTCCACATTTTTCACAGACCCAACCAACACAAACTTGTTTTCTAAGTTCTCCGTTATTTCAGACACATTCTCATAACCGATATTTGGTACAGATGATACCAGTTCGGAATCAGATGATCATGTTGCTTCCTCGGTAGCTGATTTGAACGAATCGCTGGAATTGTCTGATTCTTAAACCTGACTGGCTTGTAATTTGGCATTCAATTTTCTGGCGAGAGAACCTACAACCACTGTTTTCCTGGCGAGCATTTTAACCCTTCTTTTTTTGGGTTTTGAACTAGGGCTAGGTTGAGGAATAGTGGGACTGGGTTGAGAAGGAGTAGGACTTGGTGGTGGAGGTGTTGAAGAAGTCGAAGATGGAGTAATAGGTGGTGGAGTACCAGAGTTGTCCGAAGGGTTAGTCATTTTTTATTGAAGATGGAAGATGATTTTGAGTTGAAGAAGAAAAGAGAATTAGGATCAAGGTTTTTTTAGCAGAGAGATGAAAAGGTTTCGACGGTTATGGCTTAGTGGATGATGACTTAGAGAAGTGATGATGATGGGGTTCTAAACGGTATGGATAATTAATATATAACGGGAGTATTATGGGTCAAAAAGAAGTCTAATCACTTCTGTAAGTGTCAGTTAGAGATGACGGTTACTGCTACCCTATTTTCTAGGCTTTTAATTTGATAGGATTCTAAGAGGTGACAGAACTGGTTTAAAATTAGGATAAGGACTATATTTTGAAAAGATCTTGTTTTAGGTAGAATTTTGCTCATGATTAACTATTAGCATTTCAAAATGTGTGTGGTAGAGAACACATACCTCGCATTTCAGATGAACCAGCACTGATGAACCAGGTTCATCATGTAAGAAACCTCTTGATCAAGCCTCAAATTTCAACAATAGGAAAAACATCATTAGTAATCAATGAGTCATTTCAAAATATCGCAAGAGAGTATGATATTCACAACATGAGACTGAGCAACGATTAATCTGGTTATTTACAAAAATTTCAGAATTTCTAGCCAAAATATTTTTTTTGTACATTATGAACTAGTTCAATTAGGTGATCTTAATCATCCCTAACTCTAACCTGTTCCTTTCAAAATTCTCTCTACTTAGTGCTTTTGTAAAAATGTCAGCAATCTGTTTATCAGTAGCACAAAATTCATAGAGATCAATCCTTTCTCATAATTATCCCTTAAAAATGATGTCTAACATCTATGTGCTTAGTCATTTTATGATGAACAGGGTTCTTTGTCATACTTATAGCACTGGTGTTATCACAAAATATAGGGATGTATCTAACATCGATTCCAAAATCTAGCAGTTGTTGTTTAATCCACAATAATTGAGCACAACATGAAGCTGCAACCACATACTCAGCCTCAGCAGTGGATAGAGCTACTGAATTCTGCTTTTTAGTGGACCAAGACACAAGGCATGAGCACAAAAAATGCGCCACACCTGAGGTGCTCTTTTTATCCACTAGAAAACCTGCATAATCAGCATATCCCATAAGATTAAAGTTACTACCTTTTGGATACCAAAGACATAGATCAATGGTGCCTTTTAAGTATCTCAAGATTCTCTTTACTGCAGTTAGGTGGTATTCTTTTGGATGCACCTGAAATCTTGCACAAAGTCCTACACTAAAAATAATGTCAGGTCTACTAGCAGTGAGATACAACAGTGAACCAATCATTCCCCTATACAACTTTTGATCAACAGACGAACCAGGTTCATCTACATCTAGTTTAGTGGTTATTGCAATAGGAGTGTCAATTTCTTTGGAATCTTCCATTTTAAACCTTTTAAGCAACTCTTTCACATACTTTTGCTTAAAAGAAATTAAGATGCTCATTTCAAATTCACTCTCCATTAGTTTAGCAAATTCTTTACTAAGCTTTTCAGTGGTTGCTCCAAATATTATGTCATCTACATGTATCTGAACTACTAAGAGATCTTTACCTTTTTTTAAAGTACTATCAATTTTACCTCTCTTGTAGTCATGCTCAATCAAGAATTTTGATAACTTTTCATACCATACTCTGGGAGCTTGCTTGAGACCATATAGTGCTTTGTCAAGTTTTTACACATGATCAGGATTCTCCTTGTTCTCAAACCCTGGAGGTTGCTTGACGAACACCTCTTCCTTTAGATAGACATTTAGGAAGGCACTCTTGACATCCATCTGGTGAAGGGTGAATTCCATGTAAGCAGCAAAGACTATGAGGAGTCTTATTTCTTCCAGCCTTGCCACTGGCACAAAGGTTTCATCATAGTTTATGCCTTCCTCCTGACTGTATCCTTGAACCACCAATCTTTCCTTGTTTCTTGTAACTGTTCCATCTTCATCAAGTTTGCTTCTGAAGACTCATTTTGTGCCAATTGGTTGATTTCATCTTGCTACGTTCACCCAGTTTGCATCCTGCAAAGCCTCAGCAACATTTTTTAGGTTCAATAAGAGATAGGAAATCATCAAAAGCACACAGATTCTTCAAAGAGGATCTGGTTTTGATTCCAGAGGTTGGATCAGTGATAATGTTCTCAATAGGGTGAGAACTTTGATATCTGTATGGTTTCACAACCAACTGGTTACTCCTTGAAGTTCCTTCAGTGCCTTGTTGTTGTGGAACAGGATCAAGTCCAAGTTCTAATGAGGTTTGGAAGTTAATTTGTTCAGTTCCCCCTGTCATGTTTCCAGGGAGGGATGAACCTGTTCCATCACCTGTTCCTTCCTCCAGTGTTTCTCCAATTTCGACTGAGTTTCTGACCAACCCAATTTCTTCATCCTTTTATTCCTATCTCTTAGAAAGAATGTTAGTTTCATCAAAAACTACATGCACGCTTTCTTCAACACACATAGTTCTTTTGTTATAGACTTTATAGGCCTTACTATGTGAAGAATATCCCAAGAATAGTCCCTCATCACTTCTGGGATCAAACTTACCTAGGGAGTCTTTAGCATTGTTGTGCACAAAGCACTTGCCAAAAGCCTTAAGGTGGGATATATTTGGCTTTCTCCCTTTAAGTAACTGAGTTTTCTCTACAAGTGGACTAGTCATGCACCTGTTTATGATATAACATGTAGTATTAATAGCTTCTGCCCAGAAGCTATAAAGTAGTTTACTAAAAAGAAGTATTGTCCTAGCCATATGTTCAAGTTTCCTATTCTTTCTTTCAACTACTCCATTTTGTTGTGGAGTTATAGGAGCAGAAAAGTTGTGATCTATGCCATGCTCATCACAAAATTCAGCAAATTTAGCATTTTCAAATTCAGTGCCATGATCAGACCTAATTGATGCAAGTTGATTTCTTAATTGTTTTTGAATTTTTCTAACAAGGAAGTAAACATATCGAATGAATCATGTTTGGATGTTAGAAACAATGTCCAGGTAAATCTAGAATAGTCATCAACAAGCACCATCACATATCTCTTACCACCTCTGCTTAAGGTTCTCATAGGACCACAAAGATCCATATGGACCAGTTCCATCGATCTGGTGGTACTAACCACTTTCTTGCTTTTGAAAGAGGATCTTACCTGCTTCCCCCTTGCACAAGCCTCGACTTTGTCTTCCTTGAACTTAATGTTAGGCATATCTATCACTAAGTCCTTGGAGACTAGTTTGTTAAGTTGACTCAGACTTGCATGTCCAAGTCTCTTATGCCAAAGGAGGGGATCACTATCCAGCACACTTAAGCATGTTAATTCATTTTCTCAAAGTGTGGACAAATCTATGATGTATAAATTGTTCACTCTTTTTCCCTGCAAAATAATCTTGTTAGTGATAAGATTTATTACAAAACATTTTGTAAAGGTGAATTCTACAAAGTTACCTATGTCACACAGTTGTGACACACTGATTAGGCTATATTTCAAGCCATCTATTAGGTAGAAATTCTCAATGGAACGAGTGGCATCCTTACCTACCTTACCGACCCTAATGATTTCACCTTTCTTTCCATTTCCAAAGGAGACATTTCCTCCTTTGAGGTCCTCAAGTGAAAGGAACTGGTCCTTGTTACCAGTCATATGTTTTGAGAAGCCACTATCCATGTACCATATTTGGCTACCTCCTTTCACTTGAACCTACAAAAGAAAATCAGGGGTTAGTCTTAGGAAACCAAAATAGTTTGGGTCCCTTTCTATAAGAAAAAGGATGAATTAAACTCTTTTTAGCACAATTTGGTAACCAATTCTTCCCTCGAATAAAACTTTTATTCTTTTGACTGTCTTGCTTTTTTCCCTTGCATTCACTTTTGTAGTGACTAGTCTTACCACAGTAAGTACATATTTTGTTCTCAGAAAGGGTGAGGTACTTGGTTTTAGGATCCCATTTAGGAAGTTGATTCCCAAAGCCAAGTCCTCTCTTATTGCTACTATGATGTTCCTGTATCCATGTCAAAGCATCGGAGGATCTGTTCCATTTACAAGTTCTGTCTAGTTCATGCTTGACCTCACCAAGTTCCTCCCTCAATATTATTATCTGTTCATCCTTCCTATACAACTCATCTTTTAGTTTACCTACATCTTTTTCTAAGGTGATTTGAGAGTTTTCAGCTATCTTCTTACTGGTTCCTAGTTTCAGTTTTAGATTTTTAGATTTTAACTCTAGGACATTTGTCTCAAGTGGATGAACCTGGTTCTTTAGAGCAGTGTTTTCACTTATAGTCTCACTTACTATGAGTTCCAGGTTTTTACACTTTGCTTTTAAAATTATACACTCCTTAGACAGTTGTTCCTTTTCCTTATTAATTACTTCAGATTCATCAATAAAGTCTAGCAGTAATTCAGAGAATTTTTATTTGGACATGAATTTAGTCTTGCCTTTGAGATGGAATATACTTACCTCAGATTCCTCATCTGATTCATCAATTTCCCTAAGTACTTGTTCATCTTTGTCTTCATCATCTGACTCCTCATCAGAACTTTCTCCCCAAGCAGCGACCATAGCCTTTGTTGATACTTTTTTTTCTTGGGATGAACCTGTTCCGTCTTCCGGTTCCTTCGTTCAGACTTTCCTTTTTCCATTAAACTTCCCACTGAGGGCAGTTCTTGATGTGATGATCAGTCTTCCCACATTTATAGTAGTCCTTATTAGTTGATTTTTCCAGTACCCTTGTCTTGTTGTAGTTTCCACCTCTTGCGGAGCCCTTTCCTCCCATACGATATTTCTTGAAATCCTTGGTGATCATAGCCATTTCATCTTCTTCCAGATCTGCTTCTTCAGCGATTCTCAATGCCAGACTCCTTCATTGTCTGCCTTCTAAGTTCATAGGCAGTAAGATTTCCAATTAGCTCATCCATTTTGAGAGTTGAAATGTTCTTGGATTCTTGAATTGCAATGATCTTGATCTCCCAAGATACTGGAAGAACCCTTGTCAAAATCTTCTCAACCTTGTCTTCCTCAAGAAGAGTCATTTCAAGAGATTTCAGTTCATTAGTCAATGTAGTGAACCTAGTGTACATCTCTTGAATGGTCTCTCCTTCCTTCATAGAAAAATTCTCATATTGAGAATACAGTATAGTACCTATGGATCTCTTCACTTGAGCAGTTCCTTCATGAGCCACTTGCAAAGTGCCCCAAATTTCTTTGGCAGTAGTGCAGCTTTGAATTCTATTATACTCATCTGAACCAAGTCCACACACAAGCCACTTCTTGGCCTTAGAATTCTTCTCCCACTTTCTCAAATCCTGAGCGGTGCAGTCAACTCTTCTCTTGGGCACATCTACTCCTTCAACATTCTTCTTCATGGTGGCCATAGAACCATCAGTAATTATGTTCCATAGCCCATAGTCTTCACCAATTATATGATCCCTCATCCTGTTCTTCCACCAGGAGTAGTAGTGCCCATTGAAGAGTGGAGGCCTAGTGGTTGATTGTCCTTCCCAGTTCCCAGGTGGTGCACTCATCTTGATATTTTCCTAAGGTGTAAGCCTCTTCAAGGATAAACTGCTCGGATACCAATTGATGTTCTAAAACGTCAATAGCACACAAGAGGGCGGTGATTTGTGTGGTGTACGATTTTTGCGTGCACTAGTTATAGAAGGACCAGATTTTTCTATGTGTTCCAACCTATACTGTTTGCGGAATAATAAATACAGAAAATAAAGAACACAAGGATTTTACGTGGAAAACACCTGGATTTTCCCAAACACCCCACTAAAATCACTGAGCCAAAAACAGCATTTACAAAAACTCTTTGTAAACATAGGATTAACTCTAATCCCTTTGTGGCAAACTAGCCTCTAGCTATTTGTGACAAACTCCAAGTTAGCTATAACTTGAACACTCAGTACCTATTACAAATGCTTTTAGATAAAGCTAAAAAGGTACAAATTGAAATCCCTACTACAAGTAAACTAGACTAAAAGACAACAATTGGAACTGGATCTTCTAGCTGTTCCAAGTAGCTTCAGAGTCGCACACTTAAATCTCACACGAACTACTTGCAAAATTGCCTTGCTAATTTTTCTCTCAATTCTTGCTTAACTTCTACTTTTGTGCGTGCATGTACAATAAGAACAATCTGCAATATATAGGATTAGTAGATGAGAGATTTACTAGAGTTCTAATGCTACTCTTCCTTGGTGGAAGAGTTCTAGTTAATCTTAACTCCTCTAATCCTTACTTATCTTTGATTCTGTTCTTTCTTAATAAGGAATCATTCTCCTTATTATCTTACAATATTTTAGATCATGAGATATATCTTTAACTCGCATATTTCGTTTATCTCCTGCATGTGCACCTCAAGTGCCTTTAACTCTGCATGTGACTATGTCGCCAACGATGGACCTGGTTCAACTTTAAGTTCCTTTGTCAATATTCAAAACCATTCAATTTCTTCGGCCAACAATAAGAATTAGATAATTATCTGTTGTTACACCCTCAAAAATTGGTGTTATTAGCAACAACCAACTTGAAAAACTGCTTGACAAAAGAGGCTTTGGAAATGGCTGTATACTTAATCTTATACTATAGAAAATCGGATTTTGTCAAATACTACCTTGCGGATTACAAGGTAGGTGTTGTATATATATCATGTTGAAATGATTGGGACTTGGCCTAAAACCTCAAAATTACAATAAAATACAACACAAGAATGGTGTACCATACCACTCTTCAATAAATGGGGAGCCTATGAATAAGGACTCCCAGAATCAAAATTTTAATTACATTCAACTCACAAAAAAATTAGCCTTTAACAGAAGATCGGATTGGCTCAAGTGTAAGTCATGCTTACATGGTGATAGAAAACTTGTGGAAGTCTATTAAGTGAAAAAGTAAGTTCATGAAGAAGATTTGTGATCTGGTTGGTTTTTGCAACAACAACATACAAAGATCTATACTTAGCTTTTGTACATGAATAAGAAATTGAGGATTGCTCTTCGAGGACCATGAAATTGGTGTGCTACCTAGGAAAATTATATAGCCAGAGAAAGAAGTTGTCACGACCCAAAACCTAACCTCTCATGACGACGCCTATCGTAGAACTAGGAAAGCCTAAATACAACATTTCCAATACCGTAAAACACCTTTTAAAATAACAGCGGAAAGATTTAACATATAAATAAGAATCCTTTTTGAAAACAAAATTTCTCCAAAACACGATACAACCATCCAAAAGTCGGGGCATCACCGAGTACACGAGCGTTTAATAACCAGAGCATAATCCTCAACAGTATCTAGAGAAATAAACTCAAATACAGATAAAATTAAGGAAGGGAAATCAAGGTCCGCGAATGCCATGCAGCTACCTCGATAGTCCCAGACTCCAATGCCTAAATCAGCAGTCGTCGCCGTGACTAGAAATGCCTGGATCTGCACACAAGGTGCAGGGAGTAACGCGAGTACACCAACTCAGTAACTAACAAGTCCAAACTGTGGACTGAAGATAGTGATGAACTCAACTGGTGAAAATAAGATAAAACTAATTGTACAGAAAGGTAGACATGATTTTAAATCAATTAGGCAACTAATAACCGAAAAATAGCAGTTTCGTACAGTGTAATGAATATGACTGTACTGTCACTACGATGCCAATCCACATATTGTAAGTTATGCATCATGCTGTCAGCCTCACTGCTTACTCTCTTTATATCTCATCCACTTGGCACTATATTTGGCTCAGACAGCCCAGGAAAGATCCATCCCGGAATATATACACGACGCTGACCATAGGTCACCCAGTCCCAAGGAAAAAGGGCCAATTCATGCCTGTGGAGAAGATCCATCTCCCAGTAACAAGTACTTCGGACAAGGTTCATATCCAGGGAAGATCCATCCCTCAATAATATCAACCGCTTTCACTGGGGGTGTGGTACAGACTTCGGAGGGGCTCCTACAGTCCAAGATCTATCATAACATCAATATATCCTCTATAGCGTGCAGCCCGATCCCCTATCTGTCACTCACAATCAACTCTCAGCCTCACTCATTCATTAACCTCTACAGTCTCACGTATGGGCTCAAAATATCATGAAAACTAGCCCGAATCAGAAAAATTATGATGCAATCGATTGCAACTGAGAATGGTGTATGACATAAAATGCATGTACATGACTGAGTACAAAATATCAGTAAAAACAGTGAAGTAACAGCAAGAAATGACCACTTGGCTCTCCACAATACCGGCAATAAGCCTATACATGATATATAACATGATTGACATGTCAACTGCTTTATCACATACTGAAAACATGATTATCAACAAGATAGAGTCACTATGCGGTGCCATGGAGCTAACCAGGTTACAATTCTTATGGTGCACACCCGCATGCCCGTCACTTGGCATCCACGTCACTTCAATACCAACTACATAACAAGCAAATTTGGGGTTTCAAACCCTCAGGACCAAGTTTGACAGCGTTACTTACCTCAACTCGAGAAAATCTACTCTGTGATGCCTTTGCCTCTCAAATCGGCCTCCAAACGTCCCAAATCTAGCCACAAGTAGTACAACACAATCAATTTAGTCTAAAGGGATCAAATCCACAAGAAATATACTAAATTAGCGAAAAATCCAAAATTGGCCTGAACCAGCCCCCTAGGGCCTACGTCTCGAAATCCGACAAAAATCACAAAACCCGAAAACCCATTCACTCACGAGTCTAGCCATACCAAATTTACCAAAATTTGACCTCAAATGTCCCTCCAAAACTCCAAAGTTCATTCTCCAATCTCCAAGCCCTAAACCCCCAATTTTTACATCAAAACCTCACTAATTATGTGTAAAATCAATGGGAAAACACCATTACTAAAGATAATTAGTCTCGAGGAACTTACCTCAGTGATAATCCTTGAATCCCTTTCGAAAATCTCCTCAAAATCCCTAAAGTCTGTGAAAATGGAAAAAAATTCCCGAAGTCCTCTACTTATACTTTCTGCGCAGCAAAACTACACATGCGGTACTAATTTCGTATTTGCGGAACCCTCACCGCATCTGCGTTACAAACACGCACCTGCTACCCTAAACACACTTCTTTGATCATAGCAGGTGCGGGAATGCCATCGCACTTGCGTCCTCTACCCAAGCCTTCCTTATATGCACCGGCGACTCCTCCTTCGCTTCTGCGGTCTCGCACCTGCGGTTCCCCCTTTACAGGTGCGGTCACACCAGTAGCAGCAACTTTAGCTGCACTTCTCCAACTCCAAATAATCTGATAACCACCCGAAATCACTCCGAGGACCTCAGAACCTCAACCAAACATACCAACAGGTCCAATAACCCCATACGAACTTAGTCAAACCTTAGAATCACTCAAAACATCATCAAAACACCAAATTACACCCAGATTCAAGCCTAAGAACTTCTAAACGTCCGAATTCTGCAAACGACGCCGAAACCTATCAAACCACATCCGATTGACTTCAAATTTTACACACACATAAAAAATGACACCACAAACCTACTCCAACTTCCGGAAATCCAATACGACCTCGATATCAAAATTTCCACTGCCAGCCAAAAATTGCAGAAATTCCAACTTCTAATCAAGCCTAATTCTACTATGGACCTCAAAATCACATTGCGCACGTGCTCCTAAATCAAAATCATCTAACGAGGCTAACAAAATGATAAAATTTCAAATCTGAGGTCGTTTACAAACAAGTCGACATCTGGTCGACTTTTCCAACTTAAGCTTCCAATTAAGAGACTAAGTGTCTCAATTCACTCGGAAAACATGCCGGACCCGAACCAACCAACCTGGTAAGATATAATACAACTGTAAAGCACAAAAGAAGCAGAAATGAGGGAAATGAGGGTATAACTATCGAAACGACCGGCCGGGTCGCTACATCCTCCCCCTCTTAAATAAACGTTCATCCTCGAACGGGTCTAGAAACATGCTTGGAGTCTTAAATAGGTGTGGATATCTTCTCTGCATCTCCCACTCAGTCTCCCAAGTGGCCTCCTCCGCAGGCTAAATCTCCATTGCACCTTCACTGAAGTTAAATCCTTTGACCTCAACTTCCGAACATGCCGCTCCAAAATGGCCACCGGCTTCACATCATAAGTCATATCGCCATCCGAAATCGTGCTGAAATCCAAAACATGGAACGGATCGCCAATATACTTCCGGGTCATAGAAACATGAAATGATGGGTGAACACTCGACAAGCTAGGTGGTAAGGCGAGCTTGTAAGCCACCTCTCCTATCCTTTGAAGCACCTCAAAAGGCCCAATGAATCGAGGGCTCAGTTTGCCCTCTTCCCAAACCTCATAACACCCTTCATGGGTTATACCTTTAGCAGAACCTTCCCCCTAACCATGAAAGACACATCATGGACCTTCCTGTCCACATAGCTCATCTTCCTAGATTGCGCCGTGAGATGCCGCTCTTGAATATATTTTACCTTGTCTAATGCATCCTGGACCAAGTTTGTACCCAAAAGCCTAGCTTCACCCTGCTCAAACCATCCCACAGGAGATCTACACTTTCTCCCATATAAAGCCATGTACGGATCCATCTGAATACTCGACTGATAGTTGTTGTAATATGCAAACTCCGCGAGCGGCAGAAACTGGTCCCATGAACCCCCGAAAATCAATGACGCAAGAGCGTAACATATCCTCCAATATTTGGATAGTGCGCTCAGACTGTCCGTCCATCTGAGGGTGAAAGGTTGTGCTCAACTCAACCTAAGTACCGAACTCTCACTGCACGACCCTCCAAAACTGCGATGTGAAATATGTCTCTCTATTTGAAATGATGGAAATTGGGACAGCATGAAGGCGAACAATCTCTCGGATGTAAATCTCAGCCAACCTCTCTAAGGAGTAAGTAGTACAAACTGGAATGAAGTGCACAGACTTGGTCAACCGATCCATAATCACCTAAATAGCATCGAACTTCCTCGAAGTCCGTGGGAGCCCACTATGAAATCCATGGTGATCTGCTCCCACTTCCACTCTGGGATCTCTAGCCTCTAAAGCAAGCCACCTGGTCTTTGGTGCTCCTACTTAACCTGCTGACAATTGACACACCGAGCCACAAACCCAACTGTATCTTTCTTCATCCGCCTCCACCAACAGTGTTGTCTCAAATCCTGGCACATCTTCGCGGCACCTGGATGGATGGAATACCGCGAGCTGTAGGCCTCCTCAAGAATCAAGTCCTGTATCCCATCTACATTGGGCACATATATATGGTCCTGCATCCTCAGCACGCCATCATCATCAATAGTCACATCTCTAGCATCACCTCGCCGAACCCTGTTCTGAAGGACGAGCAGATGGGGGTCATCATACTGACACTCCATAATACGATCATAAAGGGAAGATCTAGAGACGTCATAAGCCAATACCCAACTCGGCTCTAAAATATCCAATCTGACAAGCTGGCTAGCTAAGGCCTGAACATCCAATGCTAGAGGTCTCTCCGCTGCTGGAATATACACTAAACTCCCCAAGCTCTCCGCCCGACGACTCAAGGCATCGGCCACTACATTGTCCATCCCGAGATGGTACAAAATAGTGATATCATAGTCCTTAAGAAGCTCCAACCATCTCCACTAACACAAACTAAGATCCTTTTGCTTGAACAAATTCTTCTAACTCCGATGATCAACATAGATCTCACAATGAACCCCGTACAAATAGTGCCGGCAAATCTTTAAGGCGTGAACAATAGATGTTAACTTAAGATCGTGGTCATGATAGTTCTTTTCATGAGTCTTTAACTAGCGCGAAGCATAAGCAATCACCCTACCCTCCTACATCAGAACACATCCAATACCTATCCGTGAGGCATCACAATACACTGTGTAAGAACCAGAAGCTGATGGTAGAACTAGAACTTGAGCGGTCAAAGCAGTCTTGGCTTCTAAAAGCTTTCCTCGCACTCATCCAACCACCTGAATGGATCACCCTTTTGGGTCAATTTTGTCAAGGGCGATGCAATCGATGAGAAACCTTCCACAAAACGACGGTAATATCCCGCCAAAGCAAGAAAACTCCTAATCTCCATGGTTGAGGACGGTCTAGGCCAACTCTGTACCCCCTCTATCTTCTTCAGGTCCACCTAAATACCGTCACTGGACACCACGTGTCCCAAGAACGCCACTGAACCGAGCCAAAACTCACACTTGGAGAACTTTGCATAAAGCTTCTCCTCCCTTAATCTCTGTACACAATCCTCAGATGCTGGGTATGCTCCTCCTGGCTACAAGAGTATACTAGGATGTCATCAATGAAAATAGATGCTAACTCAAGATCGTCGACATGATATTTCTTTTCATGAGTCTTCAACTAGCGCGAAGCATAAGCAATCACCCTACCCTCCTACATCAGAACACATCCAATACCTATTCGTGAGGCATCACAATACACTGTGTAAGAACCAGAAGCTGATGGTAGAACTAGAACTTGAGCGGTCAAAGGAGTCATGAGCTTTTGAAAGCTTTCCTCGCACTCATCCAAGATCACCCTTTTGGGTCAATTTGGTCAAGGGCGATGCAATCAATGAGAAACCTTCTACAAAACGACAGTAATATCCCGCCAAAGCAAGAAAACTCCTAATCTCCATGGTTAAGGATGGTCTAGGCCAACTCTGTACCGCCTCTATCTGCTTCAGATCCACCTGAATACCCTCACTGGACACCACATGTCCCAAGAACGCCACTGAACCGAGCCAAAACTCACACTTGGAGAACTTTGCATAAAGCTTATCCTCCCTTAATCTCTGTACACAATCCTCAGATGATCGGTATGCTCCTCCTGGCTACAAGAGTATACTAGGATGTCATCAATGAATATAATAATGAACGAGTCCAAATAGGGCTGAAACACACTGTTCATCAAATGCATGAACGATGCTGGGGCATTGGTCAGCCCAAAGGACATCACAAGGAACTGATAATGGCCATATTGGGTCATGAAAGTTTTCTTAAGAATATCCGAATCCCGAATCTCCAACTGGTGATACCCTGACCTCAAATTAATCTTGGAGAACACCCTCGCTCCCTGAAGCCGGTCAAATAGATCATCAATACGTGGCAAAGGATACTTGTTCTTGACTGTGACCTTGGTCAACTGCCTATAATCAATGCACATCCTTATAGAACCATCCTTCTTCTTCACAAATAGAACTGGTGCACCTCAAGGTGACACACTAGGCCGAATAAAACCCTTATCAAAGAGTTCTTGTAGATGTTCATTCAACTCCTTAAACTCTGCCAGTGCCATACGATTGGTGGAATAGAAATAGGATGAGTGCCCGACACCAAATCAATACCGAAATCATTATCCCTATTAGACGGCATGCCCGACATGCATGCAGGAAGCACATCCGGAAAATCATGCACCACGGTAACAGAATCAATGGCAGGAGTCTCTGCACCAACATCTCTCACAAAAGCTAAATACGATAGACAGGCCTTCTCAACCATCTGCTGAGCCTTCAAGTATGAAACTGATGTACTGGGTACATAGTCTATAGAACCATTCAACTCAACCCTCGACAACCCCGCCATCGCCAAAGTCACGATCTTAACGTGACAATCTAGAGCATGACATGGAGACCATCAATCCATGCCCATATCACATTAAAATCAACCATACTGAGCAGCAAAAGATCCACTCTGGTCTCCAGACACCCAATAGTCACCACATATGACCGATATACAGGGTCCACAATAATAGTATCGCCCACAGAGTAGATACATGAACAGATGAATCTAAAGACTCGCGGGGCATATCTAGAAAATGAGCGAAATATGAGGAAACATATGAATAAGTGGAACCATGGTCAAATAACACAGAGGCATCTCTTTGGCAAACTGAGACAATACATGTAATCACAGCATCTGAAGCAATGGCATCTAGTATGGCAGGGATGGAAAAGAAACGGGCATGGCCACCCCCTAATCAGCCTCCTTCTCTCGGGTGGCCCCTAGCTGACTGAGCTCCACCCCTAGCTAACTGGGCAGGTGGTGGAGCAGCTGGTGCTGAAGTCGTAGGTTGAACCCTCTACTGAGATGAACCTCTTGAAAGGTGGGGACAATACCTCTTAATATGACCCAAATCTCCATACTCAAAGCAACCTTTCCCTACAAATGACGATGGGGACTGAAGGGAACCCCAAACACTAGCATAATCGCTAGAAGGTCCTGACACAGATGAACCTTGAGCTTATGGTGCATGGGACGAACTTTGAGCTGGTAGTGCACCGAATGATGTCTAGCCCAACTGATAACCATGTGACCCATGACCGGATGATGCACCACAGTGAACTGGACGAGTCGTCTGAGAATATCTAAAAGGATGACCTCTACTGTGCTGAACTGATCCCTAAAAGGAGCTCCACTAAATCTACCCTATACACGAGTCCTCTTGGCCTCCCTCTAAACCCCTTCCTGACTACAAACCATCTAAATGTGACGAGCAATGTCGATAACCTCATCAAAAGTAGCACCAGACACCCTCTCTCTGGTCATAAACAATCGCAACAGAATAGTGAGGCCATCTATAAACCTCCTGATCCTCTCCCTGTCTTTGGGAACCAACCAGATAGCATGACAAGCCAACTCTGAAAATCACATCTCTTACTGCATCATAGACATATCACCCTGATGAAGCTGCTCAAACTGCCTACGTAGCACCTCTCTGTGGGACTGAGGCACGAACTTCTCCAGAAAGATAACAGAGAACTGCTACCATGTAAGGGGTGCTGCGCCGACCGACCTACGCCTCTCGTAAGCCTCCCACCATATGAATGCAGCCCCAGAGAACTGAAAAGTGGTGAACAAGACCACATTGGTCTCCACAAGTACCTGATGTACAACGTATCCTATGACACTTGTCCAAGAAGTCCTGTGCATCCTCTCCCTCTGCACCATAGAAATATAGAGGCTGGAGTCTCCCAAACCTCTCCAACCTACGCTGCTCATCCTCAGGCATAGCAGGAACCACATAGTCCTGTGCGGCTGCAACCGGATAGGCTGGTGGTGCCTTCGATGTCTGGAGTCCCTGTACAACCTGCTCAGGTGTGCGGGTGGAGGGAGTCTGAGTTCCTCTCCTGGACTGAGAAGTGGCTGAGGCCGTTGAAACAGAGACCACCTGAGCAAGGTCTGTGCCACGGTCAAAATCTTATTTAAGGCCTCCTGAAGGCCAAAAATCACGTTGGGCACAGGTGGTGCATGAGCTGGTCCCGCTGGTACATCCCCAACTGGGATCTGAGCCTGATCTGGGGCAACTGGTGGATTTGCGGGTACTTCCCCAACTACTCTGCGGGCTTCACCTTTGCTGCTACCGCGGCCTCTACCGCAACCTCGGCCTTTCGCGGACCTGGCTGGTGGTACTGGTGGCTGGCCCTCCTACCCGGTAGTACGAGTATCCACAATCTGTGAGAGAATGAAACAACATCAGTTTAGTTACCAGAATCAACAGATTCGCACAACAAGAATTCAAGAATGTGAAAATTTTCCTAAAGGTTCTGCAGCCTCTCGAAGGTATGTATAGACATCTTCGTACCGATCCGCAAGACTCTACTAAACCCGCTCATGACTCGTGAGACCTATGTAACCTAGGATCTGATACCAACTTGTTACGACCCAAAACCTAACCTGTCATGACAGCACCTGTCGTAGAATTAGGCAAGCCTAAATACAAAATTTCCAATATAGTAAAACACCTTTTAAAATAACAGCGGAAAGATTTAACATTTAAATAAGAATCTTTTTAGAAAACAGAATTTATCCAAGACACGAGAACGCCATGAAGCTACCTCGATAGTCCCAGACTCCAATGCCTAAATCAGCAGCCGCCGCCGTGACCAGAAATGCCTGGATCTGCACACAAGGTGCAGGGAGTAACGTGAGTACACCAACTCAGTAAGTAACAAGTGCATATTGTCGACTGAAAATAGTGACGAACTTAACCGTTGCAGATAAGATAAAACTAACTGTATAGATATGTAGACATGCTTTTAAATCAATTAGGCAATTAATAACAAGAAAATAAAGCAGTTACGTACAGTGTAATGAATATGACTCTACTGTCACTACGATGCCAACGCACATACTGTAAATGATGCACCATGCTGTCAGCCTCAATGCTCACCCTCTCGATATCTCAACCAATAGACACTGTATATGGCTCGGACAACCCAGGGAAGATCCATCCCGGAATATACATGACGCTGACCATAGGTCACCCAGTACCAAGGAAAAAGGGTCAATCCCGCCCTGTGGGAAATATCCATCTCTCGGTAACAAGTACTTCGGACAAGGTCCATGTCCAAGGAAGATCCATCCCTTAATAATATCAATCGCGCTTACTGGGGGTGTGTTACAAAGTCCGGAGGGCCCCCCACAGCCCAAGCGCTATCATAACATCAATATATCCTCTGTGGCATGCATCCCGATCCTATATCTGTCACTCATAATCGTCTCCTGGCCTCGCTCAGTCATCAACCTCTCTAGTCTCACTCATGGGCTCAAAATACCATGAAAACTAGCCTGAAATAGAAAAATGATGATGCAACCGATAGAAAATGAGACTGGTATATGACATAAAATGCATGTACGTGACTGAGTACAAAATATCAGTAAAAATAGTGAAGTGACAGGAAGAAATGACCACTTGGGTCTCCATAATACCGGAAATAAGCCTATATTTGATATCTAGCATGATTGACAACTCAACTTCTTTATAACATAGTGAAAACATGATTATCAACAAGATAGAGTCACTATACGGTGCCATGGATCCAACCAGGTCACAATTCTTACGTTGTACGCCTACACACCCGTCATTTGGCATGCACGTCACTTCAATACCAACCACATAACAAGCAAATTTGGTGTTTCGAACCCTCAGGACACAGCTTGAAAGCTTTACCTACCTCAACCCGAGCAAATATCTACTCCGGGATGCCTTTGCCTTTCAAATCAGTCTCCAAATGTCCCGAATCTAGCCACAATTAGTACAACACAATCAATTTAGGCTAAAGGGATCGAATCTACAAAAAAGTACCAAATTAGCAAAAAATCTGAAATTGGCCAGAATACGGACCCCGGGCCCATGTCTCGAAATCCGACAAAAATCACAATACTCGAAAGCCCATCCACTCACGAGTCTAGACATACCAAATTTACCAAAATCCGACCTCAAATGACCCTCCAAACCCCCAAAGTTCATTCTCCAATCCCTAAGCCCTAAACCCCCAATTTTCACGTCAAAACCTCACTAATTGGGTGTAAAATCAATGGGAAAACACCATTACTAAAGATAATTAGGCTCAAGGAAGTTACCTCAGTGATAAACCTAGAATCCCCTTCGCAAATCTCCTCAAAATCCCCAAAGTCCGAGTTCCAAAAAGTGAAAATGGAAAAAATCTCCCGAAGTCCTCTATTTATACTTTCTGCCCAGGAAAACTGCACCTGCGCACCATGATCTGCTTCTGCGAGATATCATTTAAAATCTGCCTACACTCCTGTGATCATCTAACCGCATCTGCATTTCAAACGCGCACCTGCGATCCTAAACCCGCTTCAGCGACCACCGCAGGTGCGGGAATGCCATCACACCTATGTCCTCTGCCCAAGCCTTCCTTTGCCGCACCTAAAAATCCCTCTTCCATGTCTCTCACCTGCAATTCCCCGTCTGCAGGTGCGGTCACACCAGTAGCAGCAACTTCAGATGCACTTCTCCAACTCCAAACAATCTGATAACCACCCGAAATCACCCCGAGACCCTCGGAACCTCAACCAAACATTCCAAAAGGTTCTATAACCTCATACAAACTTAGTCAAACCTTCGAATCACTCAAAACATCATCGAAACACAAAATAACATCCGGGTTCAAGCCTAAGAATTCTAAACTTCCGAATTCTGCAAATGACGTCGAAACTTATCAAACCACGTCCGATTGACCTCAAATTTTACACACACGTCAAAAATGACAACACGAACCTATTCCAACTTATGAAAATCCAATACGTCGCCGATATCAAATTTTCCATCAAGAATCTCCAAAATTTCAACTATCGCGAATTCAAGCCTAATTCTACTACGGACCTCAAAATCACATTCCGGACGCGCTCCTAAGTCCAAAATCACCTAAAGGAGCTAACAAAACCATTTAATTTCAAAGCCGAGGTCATTTACGCAAAATTCAACACCCGATGGACTTTTCCAACTTAAACTTCCAATTAAGAGACTAAGTGTCTCAATTCACTCCGAAAATACTCCGAATCTGAACCAACCAACCCGATAAGATATAATAAAACTGTAATCACAAAAGAAGCAGAAATGGGGGAAACGGGAATATAAGAAGCGGGGTCGTTACAGAAGTATGATCATCCGGATCACCAACCCAAATGAGAATGGACTATTAGAAAAAAATGGTTTTGCAAGAGGTAATGACTTTGATGCCAAATAATTTGTCTAATTGTAGTAAAAAGAATTTTTTTTTCTTTTTTGGATGAACGTGTACCATGTATATTAAAATAACCAAAACATATTACAAAGGAGAGGCATTTTAGGCCAAAAAACCCCCCTAAAAATGTGCATAGGTACAAAGCCAACTATAGTAGACTTTACAAGGTACATGATAATAATTGATTTCACACATCTTCTCCCCATGTGACAAAATACAGTTCTGAAACGGTATCGAAATTTGATAATTTTAGTATGGTTGAACTCGTATAGGGATGGGTATTTAGATTTTGTGAAATTTTTCAGGTTCCGAGGTGCAGGCCCGGGGGTAGACTTTTGGGTTGATTTTTAGTTTATGATAAAGATTGAAGCTTTATTATCCGGAATAGTGTCTTATGAGTTTTATTTATGCTTTGAAGTTATTTTGGCTATATTTGAGCCGTCCGGAGGTTATTTCACTTGAGAAGTTCATTTTAGAGTGTCGGTCTATCTTCTTTTAGGTAAGTATCTTGCCTAACTTCGTGTGGGGGAACTACCCCTTAGGATTTGAGTATTTTATGCTAATTGTATCATGTAAAGTTTGTGTACGTAAGGTGACGAGTACGTTCCCGGGCATATTTTTTGAAAGTTGACCTTTTAGGGCTCTTAGGTCCTTATGTTCGCTAGATATGAAGTTGTTTTGCTATGATTGAGTTTCCTATTACTAGTTTCACCTCTATGTGTTTAAATTGGAATTAATTTCTTCATGATCCACCCTTATTGCCTATTTGACTCTTAGGTGCCTTAAATGAATTTATTACCTCTTCGATTGCCATGCTATCCCTCCCTAATCATTTTCCTTAATTGAAATTATAATTATCTCTTCTGTAATTGTTCATTCTTAATTGAGGTTATGATTATATTTTCGTTGCGTACCCTTAATTGAATTTTTCGTATATCTTTCATAATTGCTCAACCTTAAAAGAAGTTTAGCTATCCTATATCTTAGTTAACTTATCCTTATTCGGAATTATTGAACCGTGTTATCTCCCTTGTTGTTAAATTGTAGTTTGTGGGATCATTGTTACATATCATTTCTCCCTCGTTGAGATATTCTTACTGTGACTAGTATTTTGTATTGTGTTTATTCTTTGTGAACTCGTTCTACCATTTCTTTGTGATCGAAAGCTCTTGAGTTGAGTTACTTGTCGTACTTTTGTGTTATTTTCATTGTTGTTTTACTCAGTATTGTGTAGCAGGAGATTTCTGCCTTGCGGTTGTTATTGTGATGCACAAGGTCTCTGCGTTGCAAGTGTTATTGTGTTGCACGGGGTTTCTGTCGTGCTATTGTTACTATTAATATGTGCACATGCGGCGTGACAAGGCAGGCTATATATGTGAGTTGCGCATGTGGCGGGACAAGGTTGGAATATTATTACGTACGTGTGGCGAGACAATGCGGGCATTTACTTTATTATTGCGCACGTGGCGAGACAATGTGGACTATGCCAGGGATTGATCTGTGATGACTTCTGATGGACTGGGGGCATTCTTGTTGTTGATATTTGTGTAGCGGCATACCTACTTGTGTGAGTTTTTATCTTGTTAAAATTTGTGTGGAACATTCTTATGTGCTGTTTATTTTCTCTATACTTTCTAGTTGGCCTGGACTGTGTCAGAACACTTGCACAAGCATACATATAGTTAATCACTCCTATCGGTTTAAGAAGATGGTTCCTGAGATTATTGAGTATTTATATACACCCTCGTCTATTTGCCTTCTATGTGAGAATAGTTCTATTGGCACATGAGTCGTTCGTGCAGTTACCGGTTGAAATAAGGGCACAAGATGCCAAGTGTTTAAGGTTCACAAAGTGAGACCCGTGACTTGTGAATATTTTGAGGTATGGTACCTCGTGAGATTATTGGATAAAACCTAATGTGGAAGTGGTTATTCTCATCTAGTTTCTACCTTCCCTTTTTTTAAATGTGTTCACCAAATTTAGACAGTGTTCAACTTACTCTACAATGTTATTACTTATTGTGTTCTGCTACTAATTGTTATTTCTATTTCTTACTGCAAGTACTATATTATCGTTGCCATTATGTGTAGTTTTATAGAGATATCATATTCTATTAGTTCTACACTTATACTCCCTCAGGTTATTCAGTCCAGTAGGTATCATGACTTTTCCTCGTCAGTACTCCACGGCGGTTAGTCTTGATACTTTTTGGGTACCACTTTGGTGTACTCGTACTACACTTCTTCACATTTTGGTGCAGATCCAGGATATCTGAGTTAGTCGATCACTTGTTAACTGTACGAATCTTGCTGGGGAGACTCAAGGTAAACCTGTTGCTGCATTCGCAGGCTTCAGAGTCACCTTCTGATCTGGTATTCACACTGTTTTCCTTATTTTGAATCAGCTGTATTTAGAAGTTTATCTAGAAAACTCAGTAAAGTTTATGACTTGTACTACCGGTTTTGTGATTTGTAAATTTGTAAAGAGTTTTCTATTTTGAAATTGTCATATGTTGGTTAAATATTGTTGCTATATTAGTTAATGTTACGCTGACCTAGTACCTAAGACTAGTTGCCATTACGACACCCAACAGACGAAAATTGGGCCGTGAAAAGTTAATATCAGAGCTCTAGGTTCATAGGTGTTACGAGTCATAAGTAAGTTTAATAGAGTCTTGTGGATTGGTACGGAGATGTATGCACTTATTTTCGAGAGGCTACAGAACTATTAGAACAGTTTCCCATCTTTCATTCCTATCGTGCGAGTTTATTGATCTCGGAGTGTGAACAGTTTCCCATCTTTCATTCTATTCTCTCATAGATGGTGAGGACACGAGCTGCAGTTACTAATGACGCTGCTCCCAGAGCAGGTGTCGCTAGAGGTAGAGGTAGAAGCCGACGAGGAGCATGTGTCATAGGTAGAGCACCTACCAGAGCAGTAGTTGAGGAGTCGCCAGTACCTCTAGTTGGAGGACAAGTACCGGAGGCTCCTACTGTTACACCCGGACTTCAGAAGACGTTTGCATAGTTCTTGAGCATGTTCGGTACATTGGCTCAGGTGGGATTGATTCTGGTTGCATGAGCTACTTCACGGACCGGGGGAGGAACTCAGACTCCCGCCGCCCACACTCCAGAGCAGCGAGTTCACGTTGGTCACGTTCCAGGTGTCATGGAAGCACAACCTGTGGTTCTAGTTCATCCCGTGTTTAGGACATCAGCATCTGAGGAAGAATAACTTAGACTTGCAAGGTTTAAGAAGTATGACCCTCCTACTTTTGGTGGTATGTCTTTAGAGGGTGCTCAGGGCTTTCTAGAGGAGTGCCACCACATTTTCCACATTATGGGTATTGTGGAGTCGAGTGGGGTTGCTTTTACTACGTTCCAGCTTAGGGGAACGACTTATCAGTGGTGGTGGGCGTATGAGTTAGGTAGCCCGACGGAGGCAGCTTTAGTTACATGGGCTCAGTTTTCAGAGATGCTCCTGAGAGAGTTTGTACCTCAATCCCTTCGGGATGCATGGGGCGCGGAATTTGAGCAGCTGCACGGGGGCACTACGTCAGTGTCAGAGTATGCCATTAGATTCAGCGATTTGGCTAGACATGCACCTGCTTTAGTCGCTACAGTTAGAGAGCGAGTCTGTAGGTTCATTGAGGGGCTCAGACATGATATTCGGTTCAGCATGGCTCAGGAGTTAGGAGACTATATATAACTATCGATTATGTATTATTTCGTGTATATTTACGTGCAGAACTTTAGAGGTGACGATTATTGATTGTTTTTGGTTTTTTTTTAATCGAGTGTATGTAAATATTAACTTATATGACTACTTATGTATTGGGTGTATGTGAATATGTGAAAATAAACATGTACTGCTACTACTTATGTGTTGCTTTGTGTATGTTTTATGTGCAATACTTTAGAAGAGTTTATTATTTAGTTTAAAGACAACACAGGGTCAATTATTTGTTCAAAGAGATGGTTATCTATTGGACAAAAAATTTAGCTTTTAAAACTTCTTTTTATTTAGAATATAAATGGAATTCTAACACTAATCAGGTCTCCTGCGTATTGCTGAAGTTACAAACTCATATCAACTTCACATAAATAAGAGAACTTTGACCTTTCTCTTAGGTCTTACCACTATATAACGGCTACGATTTTTTTGTTTTCTTTTTTAACTTTAAGTTTTTTATTTGGACTTATATTGTTTGTGTAAAAGTTCATGAAGTTATTGTGGCGTTAGGGTGTCTTGGTTCTTCGCTTAAATTCCTCAATAGAAATAGCTGATGACACTTAGAAGATATTTAGTTGATCAAATTATTTATAGAAAAGAATCTTGTACTTATACATGTAAATAATAAGACATAAT
>MDKI01137698.1:0-11108 GCA_005239505.1 Nicotiana paniculata | reverse complement strand
ACTACTCTTATGGTTGACAACGATGCTTTTGGTTTTGAAAACAGCTGCGAATATAAAGATTGTGGATTCTAAGTCAAATGATGATAGTGACGAAGAAGTTCCTTATAGTATTGATCCAGAGATAGAACTAGTCTCGCAAAATTTTAGATTTTCTTAAACAACAGATAATTAGGAAAAATAAGGTATAAAAACAAAAAAAATAGAGGACAAATAAGGACTGAAAACTATAAGTTAAGGACCTATTGTCCTTAACTTTTTAACTTGAACTTTTAAGTTAAGGACTGAAAACTATAAGTAAAGGACCTATTGTCCTTAAACTTTTTAACTTGAACCTTTAAGTTAAGGACTGAACACTATAAGTTAAGGACCTATTGTACTTGACTTTTTAACTTGAAACCTAAAGTTAAGGACTGCTTGTCCTTAACTTTTTAACTTGAAACATGAAGTTAAGGACTACTTGTCCTTAACTTTTTAACTTGAACTTGAAGTTAAGGACTATTTGTCCTTAACTTTTAAACTTTAAACTTAAAGTTAAAGACTGCTTGTCCTTAACTTTTAAACTTGAAACGTTAAGGACGGAAAACTATAAGTTAAGGACACACTGTCCTTAACTTTTTAACTTGAACTTTTAAGTGAAGGACTGAAAACTAAGTTAAGGACCTATTGTCCTTAACTTTTTAACTTGAAACTTGAAGTTAAGGACTGAAAGTTATAAGTTAAGGACCCATTGTCCTTAACTTTTTAACTTGAACTTTTAAGTTAAGGGCTGAAAACTATAAGTTAAGGACATATTGTCCTCAACTTTTCAACTTGAAACTTAAAAGTTAAGGATTGCTTGTTCTTAACTTTTAAACTTGAAGTTAAAGTTCAGGACCTATTGTCCTTAACTTTTAAACTTGAAACTTAAAGTTAAGGATTGTTTTTCCTTAACTTTTTAACTTGAAACATGAAGTTAAGGACTGCTTGTCCTTAACTTTTTAACTTAAAACTTGAAGTTAAGTATTGCTTGTCCTTAACTTTTAAACTTGAAACTTAAAGTTAAGGACTACTTGTCCTTAACTTTTTAACTTGAAATGTTAAGGACGGAAAACTATAAGTTAAGGACCCATTGTCCTTAACTTTTTAACTTGAACTTTTAAGTTAAGGACTGAAAACTATAAGTTAAGGACCTGTTGTCCTTAACTTTTGAACTTGAAACTTGAAGTTAAGGACAGAAAACTATAAGTTAAGGACCCATTTTCCTTAACTTTTTAACTTGAACTTTTAAGTTAAGGACTGAAAACTATAAGTTAAGGACCTATTGTCCTTAACTTTTTAACTTGAACTTTTAAGTTAAGGACTGAAAACTATAAGTTAAGGACCTATTGTCCTTAACTTTTGAACTTAAAACTTGAAGTTAAGGATACCTTAACTTTTAAACTTGAAAGTTGAAGTTGAGGACCTATTGTTCTTAACTTTTAAACTTGAAACTTAAAGTTAAGGACTGCTTGTCCTTAACTTTTTAACTTGAAACTTGAAGTTAAGAACTGCTTGTCCTGAAATTTTAAACTTGAAACTTAAAGTTAAAGACTGCTTGTCCTTAACTTTTTAACTTGAAATATTAAGGAGGGAAAACTATAAGTTAAGGACCCATTTTCCTTAACTTTTTAACTTGAACTTTAATGTTAAGGACTGAAAACTATAAGTTAAGGACCTATTGTCCTAATCTTTTGAACTTGAAACTTGAAGTTAAGGACTGAAAGCTATAAGTTAAGGACCCATTGTCCTTAACTTTTTAACTTGAACTTTTAAGTTAAGGACTGAAAACTATAAGTTAAGGACCTATTGTTCTTAACTTTTGAACTTGAAGCTTGAAGTTAAGGATTGCTTGTCCTTAACTTTTAAACTTGAAAGTTAAAGTTCAGGACCTATTGTCCTTAACTTTTCAACTTGAAACTTAAAGTTAAGGACTGTTTGTCCTTAACTTTTTAACTTGAAACATGAAGTTAAGGACTGCTTGTCCTTAACTTTTTAACTTGAAACATGAAGTTAAGGACTACTTGTCCTTAACTTTTTAACTTGAAACTTGAAGTTAAGAACTGCTTGTCCTGAAATTTTAAACTTGAAACTTAAAGTTAAAGACTACTTGTTCTTAACTTTTTAACTTGAAACATTAAGGATGGAAAACTATAAGTTAATGACCCATTGTCCTTAACTTTTTAACTTCAACTTTTAAGTTAAGGACTGCAACTATAAGTTAAGGACCTATGGTCCTTAACTTTTGAACTTGAAACTTGAAGTTAAGGACTGAAAACTATAAGTTAAGGAACCATTGTCCTTAACTTTTTAACTTGAACTTTTAAGTTAAGGACTGAAAACTATAAGTTAAGGACCTATTGTCCTTAACTTTTGAACTTGACACTTGAAGTTAAGGATAACTTGTCCTTAACTTTTAAACTTGAAAGTCGAAGTTGAAGACCTATTGTCCTTAACTTTTAAACTTGAAACTTAAAGTTAAGGACTGCTTGTCCTTAACTTTTTAACTTGAAACATGAAGTTAAGGACTGCTTGTCCTTAACTTTTTAACTTGAAACTTGAAGTTAAGGACTGCTTGTCCTTAACTTCTAAACTTGAAACATAAAGTTAAGGACTGCTTGTCCTTAACTTTTTAACTTGAAACGTTAAGGACGGAAAACTATAAGTTAAGAACCCATTGTCCTTAACTTTTTAACTTGAAACTTGAAGTTAAGGACTGCTTGTCCTTAACTTTTTAACTTGAAACGTTAAGGACGGAAAACTATAAGTTAAGAACCCATTGTCCTTAACTTTTTAACTTGAACCTTTAAGTTAAGGACTGAAAACTATAAGTTAAGGACCTATTGTCCTGAACTTTTGAACTTGAAACTTGAAGTTAAGGACTGAAAGCTATAATTTAAGGACCCATTGTCCTTAACTTTTTAAGTTGAACTTTTAAGTTAAGGACTGAAAACTATAAGTTAAGGACCTATTGTCCTTAACTTTTTAACTTGAACTTTTAAGTTAAGGACTGAAAACTATAAGTTAAGGACCTATTGTTCTTAACTTTTGAACTTAAAACTTGAAGTTAAGGATTGCTTGTCCTTAACTTTTAAGCTTGAAAGTTGAAGTTTAGGACTTATTGTCCTTAACTTTTAAACTTGAAACATAAAGTTAAGGACTTCTTGTCCTTAACTTTTTAACTTGAAACATGAAATTAAGGACTGCTTGTCCTTAACTTTTTAATTTGAACTTGAAGTTAAGGACTGCTTGTCCTTAACTTTTAAACTTGAAACTTAAATTTAAGGACTGCTTGTCCTTAACTTTTTAACTTGAAACGTTAAGGAGGGAAAACTATAAGTTAACGACCCATTGTCCTTAACTTTTTAACTTGAACTTTTAAGTTAAGGACTGAAAACTATAAGTTAAGGACCTATTGTCCTTAACTTTTTAACTTGAAACTTGATGTTAAGGACTGGAATTTATAAGTTAAGGACCCATTGTCCTTAACTTTTTAACTTGAACTTTTAAGTTAAGGACTGAAAACTATAAGTTAAGGACCTATTGTCCTTAACTTTTGAACTTGAAACTTGAAGTTAAGGATTGCTTGTCCTTAACTTTTAAACTTGAAAGTTGAAGTTCAGGACCTATTGTCCTTAACTTTTAAACTTGATACTTAAAGTTAAGGACTGCTTGTCCTTAACTTTTTAACTCGAAACATGAAGTTAAGGACTGGTTGTCCTTAACTTTTTAACTTGAAACTTAAAGTTAAGGACTGCTTGTCCTTAACTTTTAAACTTGAAACTGAAAGTTAAGGACTGCTTGTCCTTAACTTTTTAACTTGAAAAGTTAAGGACGGAAAACTATAAGTTAAGGACCCATTGTCCTTAACTTTTTTACTTGAACTTTTAAGTTAAGGATTGAAAACTATAAGTTAAGGACCTATTGTCTTTAACTTTTGAACTTGAAACTTGAAGTTAAGGACTGAAAACTATAAGTTAAGGACCCATTGTCCTTCACTTTTTAACTTGAAACATGAAGTTAAGGACTGCTTGTCCTTAACTTTTAAACTTGAAAGTTGAAGTTGAGGACCTATTGTCCTTAACTTTTAAACTTGAAACTTAAAGTTAAGGACTGTTTGTCCTTAAGTTTTTAACTTGAAACATGAAGTTAAGGACTGCTTGTCCTTAACTTTTAAACTTGAAACTTAAAGTTAAGGACTGCTTGTCCTTAACTTTTTAACTTGAAACATTAAGGACGGAAAACTATAAGTTAAGGACCCATTTTCCTTAACTTTTTAACTTGAACTTTTAACTTAAGGACCGAAAACTATAAGTTAAGGACCTATTGTCCTGAACTTTTGAACTTGAAACTTGAAGTTAAGGACTGAAAGCTATAAGTTAAGGACCCATTGTCCTTAACTTTTTAACTTGAACTTTTAAGTTAAGGACTGAAAACTATAAGTTAAGGACCTATTGTTCTTAACTTTTGAACTTGATGCTTGAAGTTAAGGATTGCTTGTCCTTAACTTTTAAACTTGAAATTTAAAGTTCAGGACCTATTGTCCTTAACTTTTAAACTTGTAACTTAAAGTTAAGGACTGTTTGTCCTTAACTTTTTAACTTGAAACATGAAGTTAAGGACTGCTTGTCCTTAACTTCATGTTTCAAGTTAAAAAGTTAAGGACAAACAGTCCTTAACTTTTTAACTTGAAACATGAAGTTAAGGACTGCTTGTCCTTAACTTTTTAACTTGAGACTTGAAGTTAAGGACTGCTTGTCCTTAACTTTTAAACTTGAAACTTAAAGCTAAGGACTGCTTGTCCTTAACTTTTTAACTTGAAACGTTAAGGACGGAAAACTATAAGTTAAGGACCTATTGTCCTTAACTTTTGAACTTGAAACTTTAAGTTAAGAATTGCTTGTCCTTAACTTTTAAACTTGAAACGTAAAGTTAAGACTGCTTGTCCTTAACTTTTGAACTTGAGACATGAAGTTAAGGAATGCTTGTCCTTAACTTTTTAACTTGAAACTTGAAGTTAAGGACTGCTTGTCCTTAATTTTTAAACTTGAAACTTAAAGTTAAGGACTGCTTGTCCTTAACTTTTTAACTTGAAACATGAAGTGAAGGACTGCTTGTCCTTAACTTTTGAACTTGAAACTTGAAGTTAAGAACTAAGTGTCCTTATCTAACTTGCTTAGATAGTACAATCGTTTGATTTAACAAAAAATCAATGAGCAAATAAATAAGTATACCTTTGTGCAATTGAATAGCATCAACTCCCTCTAATCAACCCAACTGCCACTCTAGCAGTTGAAATCTCACTGCTACTAAGAGTTAAATTTATTTTTATTCGCTTTCTGGATAGTTATTTAGAATATTTTTAGTCTAAGTTTTAATATAAACTGTGTATTACTAAACCAGCTTTAATTTGAATACTTTTATATATTCTAATGATCATCAATTCAAATCAGGTATAATGTGAAAGCTTATGCTAATCCCTATGAATATGATAAATTGGATACAAAAAAAAATACTTCAAATTGAATGAGATGAAAAAATTACCTTCAAAGGATGTCTATCACGTTCAACCTCCTCCTTGAGAAGTTATAGCGTAAGGGTATTTTCGTCCAGTCAGGTAAAAGTTCATTAAACTAATGGCTAAAGAATAAATACGTTTAAAATACTGGCTTTAAAATAAAGACAGCTTCTATTAGTGGCTATTTTTACACATCCCCCTTAATTGAGGCGGAGGGGGGGTCTGGTTTGGTGGGGGGAGGGAAAGGGACGGGTTTATAGCGCCTTAATAAACGGCGCTATATCTAGTCGTCTTTTCAGATTCAGGGCGTTATACCTTAACGGACAAACGACCGTTAAGACATAGCGCCCTTTAAAAGAGCGTTATACATATTTTGATCCCTATTTTTTTTCCACATATTTCGATCGTTTGAGTCCAAAAGAACCATATTTTTGTTCTGGGGCTTGTGGCTCTTTAGCTTATGCAGTTATGAAACTTTGAGGGATATTAGAAGTGTTCTAGGATTTGACAACTTTCTTTTGTTTGGAGTTGGATTAGATTGATCAATTCTGTTTTATCAAAAATATGCTTTTATTCGTTTCCGTGAAATAATAATATCTCACATACAGGTGGAACAGACTAATTTAGAGTTTTTAGGTCAACTATAGAAATTCACTCAAATATTTCATTAATTCAGTAATACACATATAATTACTATACATCGGTAGTCTAATTATTTTTTAATAATAACTAATATATTGTTAAAAGTTGGTTACAAGTACATTTCTATAGATTCATGGATGAATTTAAGTTTTGTACTCCAATGTAATGTATCTTGAAACGTTTGTCGTTTCATATATTTTGTGCACTATCCTTAAAAGTCTAATTGGGAGAGATCATAAATCCATAAGTAGCTCCACCAGTGGCGGAGTCACATTGAACCAAGGGATATCAAACGATATCCCTTCGCGAAAATTACACTATATTGCTAGATAAGTTTTTTTATTTTATATATATTTACTATACGTTGATTTCTTTTGATTTTTCGATATATCTAATTATTTATATTTTAACACCCTTTGATAAAAATTCTGGCTTCATCACTGAGCTCCGTTGAAGAATTAAATATAACAATGTGCTTTTGAAGATAAGATGAACAAGCACACTCACCGGTCACACCAGTCTTTGTCTCCTCCTCCCACCGTTCAATTAGAATTTTTCTGGTTTGAAAGTGAATATGAAAAGGAAGGAACAGGACAGGGTGGGTTCAACCTTTTGCTTTCGAAAGGATTCTTGATGAGAAAGGGAGAGATAAAAAGTTGTGCTTGAAAAAAAATATCTTTTTAAATTTCTTATTCGGTATTCGGTATTCATATTGGGGCCTGACTAATCCGGATTTGTTCTGGGAAGTTTCACATTAGGGGTAAATCGCTCCCCAACAAAGACGACTCGAACTCGAGACCTCTGGTTAAGAATGAAAGAATAGTTACCACTCAACCACAATCCTTGTTGGTTGAATAAAAATATTTAAGTTATATATACTGACGGTATAAGATTAATTTGTGTTATTAGTGTATTTTAACCTATGATAAATTTTATTTTATTCAAATGTTAGCTGAATGAAGGGAGATTAGACCACCTTCCATGAATCTTTCTTTTTGTAAAAATAACACATAAAACTATTATATTTCACAGTCACTAGTATCAGTTGATAATTAATTTTTTTCTGAAATTAAAAAGAGTATCACTCCCCTCCTTTATTGTTTTCTAGATGCTCCTTATTTCTTTCTTTCAATCTAACTAGTATTCTCTCTCTTTATTCCTCTACACTCTAACTATTAGATTAAAAATTACACAAATAAATATAAATTGAGGTAAAAAATATATATATATATGTCACAATATAGAAGCATTTGTTTTTAAAAAGATAATTGATTTGGAAGATTTATTTATCTAGAAATCACTAGTTTGAAAATGAATAATGGTAGTATGTCTAAAGAGAGTTGTAATGATAGAGGGTCAATATCACACGGGGTCTTTTAGTTTAGAAGAGAGTTATGTTGGGATTGAAATTTCATATTTATTATGGACCAAATAATAAGTACCGAAATTTTGATATCATCAAATATCAATATTCATAAAAGCATAATTAAACACTAAATAAATTTAATCTCAATTTATATCAGGATTAGTTGAATCTCGATAGTCAAACAAGCCTTAACAGTTAGAAAATCACAAAATTTAACTAGTTGCCCAATTCATAACAAGAAAAATAAGTTAAGGGCTTTCTTGTCAATTAGTCATCAGGCTGGTAGCACAAATCCAGGTAGGAAAAAAAAGAAAAATGACCGTTAGAGACATTCGAAATAAACAATTTACTGGTAGATTATTATATAATCCAACAACTTGAATTCCTTCGAATTCCATTACCATGACAACACCTCCAGAAAAGGCAACCACCCCCCACTCCTGTCTCTATCTCTTTCTCTGAAGTTCCCCTTTTTTTCTCTGTTGGGGAAGAGAATTGAGGTAGGGGTTTGCATAGATGGCCAAAATTAGTGCAGAGGAGATGAGAAATGAAGAAGAAATAGTGAAGGAGAGTGCCACTGAGTCTCATCCCTATGCATTCCATGTATCTGGACCTCGCAATGTTTCTTCTCCTAATTGGAGAGACCTTATTAATTCCAGTTGGTTGGTTTTCTAATACTCCTATTCTTATTTTCCTCTTCTCAAAATTGGACACCTTTTTAGTTTTGATTTGATTCATTTAGTGGTATACATTGTTAATTTGAAGAGCTTGTGCCTTGAATTGTGCTTCTTCTTTTCTTTTGTTGGATAAGGGGCGGAGAAAATTTATTGAATAGGTACAAATTATCAATTTAGAACTCAATAACTTACCAGGAATAGAATCCCAAACCCATTGTCACAAATGTGGTCAACTGATCACCCTTTTGTCAAAAAATTGCACTGTGTATATACGTAAAATATTACGTTTTAGATGTATGTAACACATATTGAACACACTTTGTCTGGAATTTTTTTCACTTCTTTCAAGTTTGAATAGCCTTGAAAAAATTCCTAGCTTCGCCAATGTCCGAACCCATTAGCTTCAAATACTAGTTCCGCCTCTGTGTTGGATATGTGGGTCCTGATTATCTGACTAAAAATGTTATGCTGGTGATGTGTTCTTTATCAGTTGGTAATGGTATATTTTGTTTTTCATTGAGGGTGTCCGTTAGTGTAGTTGTAGTTCCTTGGGTTCTAGATCCTCCAAAGAAATTCATTTCTCATCACTAATATCCTAGGTTTGGAGTGAGCATTAGGCTTTATTCATGACATTGAACATGAAAAATAAGTTCCATTAGCTATTTTTGGTAAGCCCTGTAGTTAAGTTTATCTAAGTTATAGCTAAGGACTGAACAAGTTATTAGAGATTATCAATTTTGATTGTTGGTCATCACCACCATAATTTACACGACGAATTAATTGCAATAGTGAAGAATTGAGTCACCGGTCTCTTTGCTTATACCACCGGATGTCTTTTTGTTTTGCTTCTTTCTTTTTCATTCTTTTCCTCTTTTTGGATGGTGGTGGTAAGGGAATATTAAAGGCTTTTGCCATTTGATCTGAAATGATAATTAATTGGAAGTTTAAGTAGCCACTCTGATAAAGAGAAGGAGAATCTTCTTTTCTGAATAAAGGCCAGAGTCACAGAAGTTTCCTACAAATATCCTATCATCAGGGACCTTGTAGATTTGAATTCTCTGAATTCATATTAATAATTGGTTTCCCAACTATTCTCTTTAGCCTAAGGCCGTGGAAGTTGTCTCCTATAGTATGAATCTATTTCTGCTACTTGTCCTTTTCGGTGAGATTATTAGTTTCTGCTAATTTATTTTGTATAACTGAATTCAATAATGTGAAAGACAAGTCCACTTGCTTGTAAAGGTTCTTGTGGTTTTGGGGATAACATAACTTCAATTCAATTCTGGATGTGAGAAGCATGGTATTGTCTTACTGAGTCCCTAAAAGTCAACGGTTCTTGGATATCTTTATTCGTTTCATGCAATTCTTAAGATCGCTATTTTCTTCTTTATTAGTAATATTTGCGCTTTCTGCGAAATAGGTACAAGGCTTACAGTGTGATCTTAGTGTAGGCTTTTTCTCTCTTTCAATTATTTAACGTTTATGTTAATCGCATGTGTAATTAACTATATTTACTTACTGTCTAGCTCTGGAGCCAAATCCGTATCTAGTCTAAATAATCCGGTACTGTAACTAGGTCTTTTTTTATGAACTGTAAGTGATCTTCCTGCATGACAAAGTTCTTATCGTCCTCTTTCTTCTATACCTGAATATGCAACTAATTGCGACGGGTTACTAGATCTCATAATGCTTCTCTGATCACCTTTCTGTGGAAATACTAGACCTTTTGACTTTGACACCAATCAGTAATTCACTTGGACAGGAAGGATGCTAACTATAGAAGAACAGTAATGGCCTGCTTTATCCAAGCAGTTTACCTTATTGAGCTGGACAGACAAGAAAATAGGACAGAACAAAATGCACTTGCTCCAAAATGGTGGATACCCTTCAAGTACAAGTTGGTTGAGACCCTAAAAGATGAAAGAGATGGATCCATATTTGGTGCAATATTAGAGTGGGATCGATCTGCAGCTTTGGCTGATTTTGTACTTATCAGACCCAGTGGTGCACCTAGAGCTGTTTTGGCGTTAAGGGGAACACTTCTGAAAAGTCCAACAATGAGAAGGGATATCGAGGATGATCTCCGCTTCTTAGCCTGGGAAAGTTTAAAAGGATCTGTGAGATTTAATGGAGTCCTGAAGGCGTTAAAAGCACTTGCCAACAAGTATGGAAGCAATAACGTATGTATTGCTGGTCATTCCCTTGGAGCTGGCTTTGCTCTTCAAGTGGGAAAATCATTAGCCAAAGAAGGAATATATGTAGAGGCACATTTGTTCAATCCACCGTCAGTTTCACTTGCTATGAGTTTTAGAAACATTGGAGAAAAAGCTGGCTTTGCCTGGAAAAGGCTCAAAGCAATGCTTCCTTCAAAGTCTGATTCTCAGATTGGCTACGAGGAAGGTGCAACAACATCTATTCGAGTAGGCCTAAAGCAATGGGTGCCACACTTATATATTAACAACAGTGATTACATATGCTGCTCTTATACTGATCCAGACGGAGCACAAAACGACGAAGCTGCTGACAAGGAGAATGCAAAACCAACAAATGCCCAAGCTGCAGCTAAACTTTTTTTGTCATCGAAAGGCAAGCAGAAGTTTCTTGAGGCGCATGGATTGGAACAATGGTGGTCGGATAACTTGGAACTACAAATGGCTATTAGTAACAGCAAGCTTATTAGCCAGCAGCTGAAATCCTTGTACATTTTGCCTGCTTCTCAACTAACGCCAGGCAAGCGATGACAGATGAAAGTGGCTTCGTCTCCCTTTGCTAAATAACTCATTTTCAATGCCAATTTCAAGTTGTTCCTATGTCATCATGTTGGTATTCATTGTTGGGATTTTAAGTAATTAATGATATATTAATGCTTAAAATGGGTGAATGGGAAATG
>ML360020.1:0-28815 GCA_005239505.1 Nicotiana paniculata | reverse complement strand
CCCCAGATTATATTTGCAACGCCCGTTTAGTCTTTTATTAGACATAGTTGAGCGTGATCAATGGCTCATGAGATTCAGATCATACATTGCACCTTAGTCGAGCTCGAGTTTTGGTAGCGTATGGCGCTATCTGTCTCCCCAGGATTTATATTATGCACTTGGCGTGCTCGCGGTTGATATTCGGGTATTCGTAGATATGAGTATTCTACCTGATAAGTATCTTCTTATGGATTATTATGTGTGGATCGGGTGGCACGCCGCCACGGGTATGTTGTTTGGATCAGGTGGCACGCCGCCACGGGTATCATGGTTGGATCAGGTTGCACGCTGCAACAGTATCATGTGTGGATCGGGTTGCACGCTACAGTAGTGTGATGTTGAGTACAGTTTCACATATCTATTATTGTGTGTTTTGTTGCTCGTTTTCTGAGGAAGGTTCATAATATCCTTTTGGTTGTTTAAATTAATTATGTGGGTTGAGCGGTTTCGTTCCCTTGTGTATCACATTCAAGTTTGTATCTTGTTGGCACATTGAGGCATTATATGAGACTTTTTGGCAGTGTCTGAGGTGGCTTATGGCCTGAGTAGCATGTACTGGGTGAGACGAGATTATTGGACCCAAGATCAGTGTGGTTGGATTTATGTGCGGCATATTTGAGCGCAAATATTTTTATTTGGTTCATAATGAGGTAATGGTTCTTATCAAGAGGAGAGACTCAATGATTTGTTGACTCGGCAGTTGGTTATGAATTTCTACAGATTTCTTCCGTCGTGGCAGTATTGCAAAAGTTGGAACAAGACTTATAGGCATCATGGTGTGTGTTGTGGGCATCAGGTTCGTGGAAATTGTGACTATTATTTTCGGAGTGTGTCATTATGGTCAAGTGAATTAAGCAGTGAATGGTGTAGATTTAGAACATGTATACAATCATATATTGACACATCATGTAGTGGTGGGTATGACATTTGTATGTTGGAAACAGACCTGGTAGAGGATTTCAGATGTTGGAATTGGGCTCTAGGGCTTATTTGACAAAATGAAAAGGAGAAATTGCAGGTTTGCTTGAGCTGATGTGCTCAACTGCGTTGTGGTAGCACAGATAGGTGCACGAGGTGTTAAACAATGATTTTTGGACAATTCCAGAGCAGTTCTTAGCACGTTCGAGGACGAACATATGTTTAAGTGGGAGAGAATATAACGACCCAATGGTTCATTTTGAGCTCTAGCGCGTTGTTCGGTGGTTTGAGGCCATGAGCAACTTCACTTCAGGTATTATGACTTGTAAGTGTGGTCGTAATTGAAATTCAGGAAGTTCGGAGTGGATTTGAAAAGAGAAATCTCATTTCGGAAGCTTAAAGTTGGAAGAATCTAACCAAGGGTTGATTTTGAGTAAACAACCTCGGAATCGGGAATTTAAGTATCCAACAGGTTCATATAATGATTATGTACTTGGATGTATGTTCGGATTGGTGTTTGGATGGACCGGGAGCATTTCGGCGCCTATTGTGAAGGTTGGAATTTTGGAAGAATTTCATAAATTTGGGTTAAAGTGCATTTCGATGTTATTGATGTCCGTTTGGGATTCCGAGTTTGGGATTAGCTCCGTATGGTGATTCTTGTATTGGGAGCGCGTCCGGAAATGGATTTGGAGGTCCGTAGGTCATTTTGGGATCATTTGGAGAAAGTTAGAAATTTGAAGGTTTTTGAGAAGTTTGACCGGAGGTGGACTTTTGATATCGGGGTCTAATTTCGATTCTGGAAGTTGGATTAGGTCCGTAATGTCGAATGTGACTTGTGTGCAAAATTTGAGGTCAATCGGATGTGTTTTATATGTTTCGGCACCGAATGAAGAAGTTCGAAGTTCTAAAGTTCATAAAGCTTGAATTGGGGTAGGATTCATGATTACAGCATTGTTTGATGTGATTTGAGGCCTCGAGCAGGTCTGCGTTATGTTTTGGAACTGGTGGGTGTGGTTGGACAGGGTCCCGGAGGCCCAGTTGGATTCCAGCTGGTTAATGGATCGAATTTGGAATTTGAAGAAGGCTGAAGCAGATGTCTTCTGGTCTAACCGCACCTGGGAGGTTAGGGCCGTAGGTGCTGAGCCGCTGAAGCGGCCATGAGGGTCGCGGAAGTGGCTTAGGCTGGATGTAAATACGCATAAAATTTCATGGCTAAAAATAATGCCCAAATAGGTCCCTGTGTTGTTATAACTGTAGAAATTCTTAAAACGGACCCTTTTTGAGTAAAAAGTACCCCGGAACTTAAAAGATATAATTTTCCAGATTTGCGCAGTTATGCGGTCCACTATGCGATCACAGATGGTCCGCATACCTGGACAGTTTGCTGTCTATTTTGAGGAAAGCTATGCGGCCTAGAATGCAATCGCATTTCACGAATGCGGGCTGCATAGTTGTCGCATTCTTGCACCTTGACTTTTGCGGAGAGAGTTATGCAACGCCTATGCGATCGCATAACAGGTGTGCGAACAGCATAGTAGTCGCATACATGGGCAGTCTACTTTTCTTTTTGGCCCATTTGAGGGACAATTATGCGACAGGATTGCGGACCGATCGCATTCCTGACCGTATTTCTGCTTCGGGACTGTTAAATCAATCCACATATTCGTTGTGCTTATCCTATCATGTTTAAGGTTCATTAAATGTTTGAATATGTCAATGTGGCAGTATGTGCTATTAAATGAAAGAATGTTAACGTACTCTAATGCGGAAAGGTATCTTATTGCTAAGGGCCGAGTGTGGCAAATGATGAAAAGAAACTGTGGATTGATTTAATTGAGTTAAATAATGATGGCATCACCATATGAATTACTGTTTGGTAAGGATTATTGTGCCTTGACTTCATATAGTTGTTGGTTGATATGAACTTATATTCTTGATGATGAAGATCCATGTGATATAATTGTTTGGTATTGTTGCTATGAAATGTGAACGTACGGTGGGATCGAGTTGCGCGCCGCAACATGAAGTAATAAGGGTGGAGAGGTGATAAGGGTGAAATGTGATTGTACAGTGGGATCGGGTTGCGCGCCGCAACACGAAGTAATAAGGGTGGAGAGGTAATAAATGTGAGATGAGAATGTACGGTGGGATCGGGTTGCGCGCCGCAACACGAAGTAATAAGGGTGGAGAGGTAATAAATGTGAGATGAGAATGTACGGTGGGATCGGGTTGCGCGCCGCAACACGAAGTAATAAGGGTGGAGAGGTAATAAATGTGAGATGAGAATGTACGGTGGGATCGGGTTGCGCGCCGCAACAGATGAATAATTGAAATGAGTAACTGTAGAAATCTCCATTTTTAACTTTCTGTATATCTGTGTTGCTACAGTTGCCTTGCATTCGGATATGAATTATGGGAAGATCGTTGGATTCGCCCAGGCCAGAGAGGCTCGGAAGTTGAAGATAAGAATGGAGAGGGAGAGTAGTAGTAGGGCTTGGTTAGCGCGTAACCCTGGGAGTTCAGTTGGAGGAGGGAGATCAGTCCTTGGGAGAGGGTCATCAGGGCCATCCCAGTCCTATGCTCAGTCCTCAGCCAGTGCCCTGTCATCAGGGCACAGTTATCAGCAGGGGGGTCGCTTTGGACCAGGTTCAGATAGCAGAAGGTTCCATCAGTTGGGTTGTTCAGGTGGGAGGTTCCAGTAGCAGCGGAGGGTCCCATACCCTAAGTGTGGGAGGTCTCATTTTGAGCCTTGTTTCTTGGATATACCAGTGTGCTATAGATGTGGGGAGAGAGGCCATATCCAGCAAGACTGCCGTGCACCCAGTCAGGGCGCGGGTAGGGCTACTTATCAGCCATCCAGCTCTTCAGCCGCTGCATCTTCAGCACGCCCTCCAGCTCTAGCAGGGCGCGGTACAATTAGGGGTGTAGCACGGGGTCGAAGGGGACCCAGTCGGTTCTATGCTTTGAGTGGTCGCCAGAGTGAGGAGGCTTCCCCAGATGTTGTCACAGGTATTCTGACTGTTCAGTCACATGATGTTTATGCTCTTATTGATCCCGTGTATTCTTTGTCATATGTTACTCCATTTATTGCTTCAAGTTTTGGGATAGAACTCGAACAGCTTCACGAGTCGTTCTCTGTGTCAACTTCGGTTGGTGATTCCATTACGGCCGTGCGAGTCTATAGGAATTGTGTTGTCACGGTGCGTGGTCGGGATACCACGACCGATGTTATTGAGTTAGAAATGGTAGATTTTGATGTAATTATGGAGATGGATTGGCTCTATACGTGCTTTGCTAAACTCGACTGTCGAACCACGATTATGAGTCTTGAGTTTTCTAATGAATCAGTTATCGAGTGGGAGGGGAATAATGTTGTGCCAAGAGGTAGATTTATTTCCTACCTTAAAGCCTCAAAGTTGATTAGAAAAGGGTGCATCTACCATTAGGTCCGGGTTGTGGACACCACTTCAGAGGTGCCTTCTACCGAATCTGTGCCTGTTGTGAATGAACTTCTTGAAGTATTTCCGGACGAGCTTCATGGGATTCCACCAGATAGAGAGATCGATTTCGGTATTGATGTATTGCTAGATACGCAGTCAATATCTATTCCACCTTACCTAATGGCGCCAGCAGAATTGAGAGAGTTAAAGAAGTAATTGAAAGATCTATTAGAAAAAGGTTTCATCCGGCCAAGTGTGTCGCCTTGGGGCGCACCGGTTATTTTTGTCAGAAAGAAATACGGATCGCTTCGGATGTGTATTGATTATCGGCAGCTCAACAAGGTCACCATCAAAAACAAATATCCATTGCCTCGAATAGATGATTTGTTCTACCAATTGCAAGGTGCTAGGTTCTTCTCAAAGATTGATGTATCACCAGTTAAAGATCAGGGAGCAGGATATTCCTAAGACTGCCTTCAGGACTCGATATGGGCACTTCGAATTTCTGGTAATGTCTTTTGGGTTAACCAATGCCCCAGCAATTTTTATGGATCTTATGAATCGGGTTTTCAAATTGTTTCTTGACTCCTTTGTGATTGTCTACATTGACGACATCCTTGTTTATTCGCGAAGTTAGGAAGATCATGCTACTCACCTCAGGGAAGTTCTGCAGACTCTTCATCAGCACCAGTTGTATGCAAAGTTTTCAAAATGTGAATTTTAGCTAGAATCAATCGCCTTTTTGGGCCATGTTGTTTCCAGGGAAGGGATCCGGGTTGATCCCCAAAAGATTGCAGCGGTAAAGGATTGGCCTAGGCCAACGACCCCGACAGAGATTCACAGTTTATTGGGTTTGGCTGGGTATTATCGGAGGTTCGTGGAGGGATTCTCTGCCCTCGCCTCCCCATTGACTAAGCTGACGCAGAAGGCGGTTAAGTTCCAGTGGTCCGATGCTTGTGAAAAGAGTTTTAAGGAATTGAAATTGAGATTGACTACGGCGCCGGTGTTGACCTTGCCAGAGGGTACAGAGGGATTTGTGGTTTATTGTGATGCTTCAAGGGTTGGTTTGGTGTGTGTGTTGATGCAGTGCGAGAAGGTTATAGCGTATGCTTCTAGGCAACTCAAGAATCACGATAAGAATTATCTGATGCATGATTTGGAGCTCGCAGCAGTTGTGCTTGCATTAAAAATATGGCGGCATTATCTTTATGGGGTCCATGTGGACGTGTTCTCAGACCGCAAGAGTCTTCAGTATTTATTCAAACAAAAGGAGTTGAATTTAAGGCATCGGAGGTGGTTAGAGTTGCTCAAGGATTATGATATGAATATTTTGTACCATCTAGGGAAGGCGAATGTGGTAGCTGACGCTCTTATTTGGAAATCCATGGGTATCTTGGCTCATTTTGAAGCAGGTCAGAGGCCTTTGGCTCAGGAGGTTTATCAGTTGGCTAGTCTAGGGGTCTGTCTTTCGACCTCAGACGAAGGGGATGTAGTGGTGCACAATGGAGCAGAATCTTCGCTTGTAACGAAAATCAAGGAAAAACAATTCAGAGATCCAGCATTGGTACAGTTGAGAGAGGCAAATCTGAATCATAAGACTGCAGCATTTTTCACTCGGCAATGATGACGGTGTCTTACGGTGCCAAGGGAGGCTATGTGTTCCAGACGTGGTTGATCTTCGGGAAAGGGTAATTGTAATGACCCAACCGGTCGTTTTGCGTTATCGTACCCCACTCCCCTAAATGAAACTTCCCTTAGCGGTTTATTATGATTTATGACTTGCGGGGAATGGTGGTTCGAGATTCGGAAGTGTTTAGAGTGCTATAGGAACACTTGGTTCCTTAAGGTTTGCCTTTAAGACCAAGTTTGACTTTAGTCAACATTTTGGGTAAACGACCTCGGAATCAAGTTTCATCGGTTATGGTAGCTTCGTATGATGATTTTGGACCTGGGCGTATGTTCGTAATGGGTTTCTGATGACCTGGGAGCGTTTCGGCGCCCAATATTGAAATAAGAAGTTCCTTAAGTTCCTATTGTGGTTTGGGACGTGTTTTTGTGTTATCGAGGTCCGAACGGAATTTCGAGACCAGGAATAGTTTCGTTATGTCATTTATGACTTGCCTGCAAAATTTGGTGTCATTCCGAGTAGTATAGGTCAGTTTGGCGCGTTGTTAGCGAAGTCAAGAAAACTTAAAGTTCCTAAGTTTGGTTCTAGGGGTTTTGAGGTGTGATTTTGAGTTTTAGCGTTGTTTTGGGTGTTCCGAAGGCTCGAGCGAGTCTGTAGTATGATTTGGGACTTGTTGGTATATTTGGACGGGGGCTCGGGTGGGCCCAGGTGCCTCCCGGACACCACACGAGGCCAAAAACCAATTGAAATAGTTGTTGGTGCACCTATTCCGGTGTGACCACAAGTGCGGTTGCCCAGTCGCAGGTGCGACCCCCAGTGGGCAGGCCATTTCTCCCAGGCTTCCTCGTCCATTTTCGCAGGTGCAAGATCGCAGGTGCGAGACCGCAGGTGCGGAAACACTGTTTAGGCAGTGTGTTTTTATACACGGGATTTAATTCATTTTCCTTATATTCTTCTTCTTCCTTGGGGCGATTTCCACCATTCTAGAGGGGCAAACGACCTAGTTATTGAAGGTAAGTAAATTCTTTTCTAATATTAACTTCGTGCATGGATTACAAGCTAAATTAACTACCTAAATTAGTGAAAAACCAAGAATTGGGTAGTAACTTAGGGCTTTCAATAATTTGAGAATTTACTCGTGAATTAGCTTTTAAATCAAGTAGAAATCATGTGTTAATGGTCCTTAGGCTATGGGTGAGTATTCCCTTCGAGAAATTTTGAAATTCGAGCATGTGGGTCCGGGGTTGGATTTTAGAATTTCTTCAAGAATGGTGAATTTGGCTAAGTAATAGGAGAATTCCCTGCTTTGAATGTAAATTGATATATTTGTATAACATTTGGCTAGTTTCGAGTCTGTGGGTGTCGAGTTCGGGGTTTCGGGCGCATTCTTGACCCGGGGAGTAGGTACGACGCGAGGTGAGTCTCCATTCTAACCTTGTTAGGGGGAACCGTCCCCCTAGGTGATTTAAATGCTATATGTGATAATTGTGGGGGCTACGTACGTACAAAGTGATGAGAGTCCGTACGTAGCGACTATTACTATTATATCCGGGTAGTTAGGCCCACATCATGCCTTGTGTTTTACTTGATATGAACTATATGCTTAATGAATTAACGTTACATGTTGCTTATTTCCCCGAAGTTATGGAATTTGAGAAAAACTTGTAAGAAATTGTTCACTGAAAAGTATTTCCTTTTAAAAGGAATAATGTGTGTGCATGTGACAGCTTCGCAATTTACATTCCGCAAGCGGAGTGTGACTTCCCCCACTCTTATGAGAACGGGTCGTACGCCACGCCAGATTGAGAGATGCACTTTTGGTAAGGGCCGTTCGATCCTCGGCAGTGCATAGAGAGGATTGAGAGATGCACTTTTGGTACGGGTTGTTCGATCCTCGGCAGTGCATAGATGTGAGTACTTTGTAGAGAGGTGCACTTATGGTTCGGGTCGTTCGGCTCTCGGCAGTGCACGGACATGACTATCTTATGACTCCGGCTGGTTGTCCCTACCATGCATGCGTATGATTTAATTGTTACTAAATTCATGGATATTGATTTGACAGATATTTGGGGGAAAGTGAAGTGGTAATTGTTTTATTCATTCCCAGTACTTTCTTGGATTTCAGTACCTTACATATGTATTTGTTGCTTCACTACCTTTACATGTCTGCCATTTCTATTATATTCTGTTAAATTATATCGTTGGACCTTAGTGAGTGTCATGTCGACCCCTCGTCACTACCTCTTCGAGGTTAGGCGGGATACTCACTGGGTACATATATATTTATGTACTCATGCTACGCCTCTGTACTTAATTGTACATGTTCTGAGGCTGGTGCATCTGGTTGTCGGACCAGAGCTTAACTTGACATTAGACGGGCCTGACTTCACGGTGAGCTGCTTTTCTCCTGGCGATCTCCAGCAGCACCATGGGGTTTTCTTTTGCTTATTTCCCGTCTATTTCCTTCAGACAGTGGGACTATATATTATATCTTTTGTATATTCTGTTAGTATGCCCGTAGGACTTGTGACACTAGTTCCTGGCATACACGTGTTAGTTGTTTTGGATTTCGGGTTTGTATATATATATATATATATATATATCTGGTGGCTCACGCCTCTTCATGACTGCTTTTGATTTAAAACTGACTATTTATCCTTGTCGAATCATGTTTTAAGTTTAAAAACTGAGTATATGTTAAAATGTTTAATCTAATAAAAAGGAACCTTTAGTAAATTGAGTGTCGGCTTGCCTGACCCCGCTGTTGGGCGCCATCACCACCTAAGTTGGGATTTTGGGTCGTGACAACATGGTATCAGAGCACTAGGTTCACATAAGTCACACGAGTCACGGACAAACCCAGTAGAGTCTTGCAGATCGGTACGGAGACGTCTGTACTTATCTTTAGGAGACTATAGGGTGTTTGGAAACCTCTCTTTGTTCTTATTCTATCGTGCAGTCGATGATTTAATAAATTCATTCTTCTATTCTCTCGCAGATGGTGAGGACGCGTGCATCTGATGTTCCAGACCCGGGAAGGGCCGCTACCCCTGCTGTCCGAGGTCGCGGCAGGGGCCAGGGGAGGGCACCAGCCCGCGGTAGGGGACGAGGGCGTTCCAGAGCTATTCCGGTTCCGCCACCAGAGGAACCTATTATAGAGGAGCAGGACGAGGTGCTTCCAGTAGATCCTACACCAGTAGACTTCATGACGGTGCCAGGCTTCCAGGATCGAGGGGTATCGGTCCAGAGCAGGGAGCAGGGGCAGCAGGACAAGAGGGCTAGATTCTCTGGAGATTTCGGAGGTGCCCCAGCTAGGGGCAGGGGTCAGTATAGCAGTGGTCAGCCCAGCAGGCATTTATATTCAGCACCTCCACCACTTCCCCGAGGTGTTCCAGCGAGGCCTCATTTCAGCGCCATGCCAGAGCGTTCCTACCGTCCTCCAGCCATTCAGAGTTCACACAGTGGTTACCCCAATCGTCCGAGATCCTCCGACCCTTGCTTCAGTGCTATGCCAGAGTGCTCTCATCGCCCTCCGGCTATTCAGGGTTCTTCTTCGGGGCAGCATATTATGGTACCTGGGAGTTGTTACGAGTGTGGAGAGCCAGGTCATATGAGGAGGTAGTGTCCCAGGTTTCGGGGCAAGGCCGTACAGTAGGGTTATCAGCCGATGGGTCTGGCACCAGCAGTCCGGCCACCTAGAGGTAGAGGACAGGTCGGCAGGGGTCGTCCTAGAGGTGGAGGCCAGTTAGGGGGAGGTCAGGCAGCTCCTGTTCACGCTGGTGGAGCTCAGTCCTCCGGTGCTCCAGCCAGATTCTATGCTATCCCGGCCAGATCAGATGCAGTGGCCTCAGACGTCGTGATCACAAGTATTATTACAGTATGTGGTAGAGAGGCATCGGTGTTATTTTATCCAGGATCCACTTATTCCTATTTTTCGGTCTTATTTGCTCATTTTCTGGATGTCCTCGTGAGTCCTTGGGTTATCCTATTTATGTGTCCACTCCCGTGGGTGATTCTGTGGTTGTAGATCGGATTTGTCGGTCCTGTGTGATTCCTTTTTGTGGATTTGAGACTCGAGCGGATCTATTATTGCTCGACACGGTTGATTTCGAGATTATTTTAGGCATGGATATGCTATCTCCTTATCATGTTGTGCTAGATTGTCATGCCAAGACAATTACTTTAGCCATGCCCGAGTCGCCTAGGCTGGAGTGGAGGGGTTCCTAAGTTAGTGCAGCCAGACGGATTATTTCATTCTTGAAGGCTCGACATATGGTCGAGAAGGGTTGTCTGGCCTATTTTTCTTATGTGCGGGACACCACAGCCGAGTCTCCGATAATTGATTCAGTGCCAGTTGTTTGAGAGTTTTCTGATGTATTTCCTTCGGATCTTCCGGGCATGCCTCCGGATCGTGATATTGATTTCTGCATTGATTTAGCTCCAGACACCCGGCCTACATCTATTCCTCCGTATCGTATGGCTCCGAAAGAGTTGAATGAGTTGAAGGAGCAGCTTGAGGAGTTGTTAGCTGAGGGGTTCATCAGACCGAGTGTATCGCCGTGGGATGCTCCAGTTCTATTTGTGAAGAAGAAGGATGGGTCTATTCGGATGTGTATTGATTACCGCCAGTTGAACAAGGTTACCGTTAAGAACAAGCATCCTTTTCCGCGCATCTATGATTTGTTTGACCAGTTGCAGGGTGCTCGTGTGTTTTCTAAGATTGATTTGAGATCGGAGTATCATCAGTTGAGGATTCGGGCTTCAGATGTTCCGAAGACTGCTTTTTGTACGAGATATGGCCATTATGAGTTCCTAGTGATGTCATTTGGCTTGACTAATGCCCAGCAGCATTCATGGACTTGATGAATAGGGTGTTCATGTCGTATATTGATTCATTTGTCATTGTCTTTATTGATGACATTTTGATTTACTCTCGTATCCTGGGGGAGCACAAGCAGCATTTGAGAGTTGTGCTCCAGACTTTGCGAAAACAGAAGCTATATGTTAAGTTCTCCAAGTGTGAGTTCTGGTTGGATTCTGTGGCATTTTTGGGGCATGTGGTATCCGGAGAGGGAATCAAGGTTGATCCTCAGAAGATCGAGGCAGTTTAGAGTTGGTCGCATTCTACTTCAGCTATAGAGATCAGGAGCTTTTTGGGCCTAGAAGGCTATTATCGCCAATTTGTGGCAGGGTTCTCCTCTATTGCAGCTCCACTGACTAGATTGACTCAGAAGAATGCCCTATTTTGATGGTCTGACGAGTGTGAGGCGAGATTTCAGAAGCTCAAGACAGCATTGACCTCAGCACCAGTTATAGTATTGCCTTCCGGTTCTGGGATGTATACAGTATATTGCGACGCTTCGCCATTGGCTTGGGGTGTGTATTGATGCAGGAGGGGAGACTTATTGCTTATGCTTCGCGCCAGCTGAAGGTTAATGAGAAGAATTACCCTATGCATGATTTGGAGTTGGCGGCGATTTTCATGCTCTTAAGATTTGGAGGCACTACTTGTATGGAGTGTCCTATGAGGTTTATACAGACCATCGTAGCTTGCAGTACTTGTTCAAGCAGAAGGATCTTAATTTGAGGCAACACAGATGGCTTGAGTTGTTGAAGGATTATGATATCACCATTCTTTATCACCCGGGCAAGGCAAATGTTGTAGCAGATGCTTTGAGCAGAAAGGCGGAGAGTATGGGTAGCTTGGCTTATATTGCAGCAGAGGAGAGACATCTAGCCTTGGACATTCAGTACTTGGCCAATCGCCTGGTGAGATTAGACCTTTCAGAGCCTCTTCGAGTTTTAGCATATGTGGTTGCTCAGTAATCGTTATTAGGGGAGATTAAGGCCCGGCAGTTCTATGATCCGTGCTTAGCAGAGCGTCGGGAGACAATGGTTCAGGGTAGGGCCAAGGAGGCTACTATTGGCGAGGATGGTGTTCTGAGACTTTAGGGCCGCTTATGTGTTCCTAATGTTGATGGCCTGAGGGAGAGGATTCTAGAGAAGGCATACAGTTCTCGGTATTCTGTTCATCCTGGTGCTACGAAGATGTATCGTGACTTGAAGCAGCATTACTGGTGGAGGCGGATGAAGAAGGACATTGTGGAGTATGTGACTAGGTGTCTTAATTGCCAGCAGGTGAAGTATGAGCACTAGAGGCTAGGAGGCCTACTTCAGCAGATGTCTATTCCTGAGTGGAAATGGGAGCGCATCACTATGGACTTCGTGGTTGGGTCGCCTAGGACCTTGCGGAAGGTTGACGCGGTTTGGGTCATTGTGGATAGATTTACCAAATCGGCGCATTTCATTCCAGTAGCTACTACTTATACTTCTGAGAGGTTGGCCCAGATCTACATTCGGGAGATAGTCCGGTTGCATGGTGTGCTAGTGTCCATTATATCAGATCGAGGTCCTCAGTTCACCTTGCACTTCTGGAGAGCATTGCATAGTGAGATGGGTACCCAGATAGATCTCAGCACGGCATTTCACCCTCAGACTGATGGTCGGTCGGAGCGTACAATTCAGATATTGAAGGACATGCTCAGAGCATGTGTGATTGACTTCGGAGGACAGTGGGACCAGTTCTTTCCTTTGGCCGAGTTTTCTTACAATAATAGTTACCAGTCCAGCATTGAGATGGCACCATTTGAGGCTTTGTATGGTCGGCGATGTCGTTCTCCTATTGGTTATTTTGATCCTGGCGAGGCTAAGTTATATGGCACCGACCTGGTGAGAGATGCTTTGGAGAAAGTGAATTTGATTCAGGAGAGGCTCCGTACAGCACAATCCAGACAGAAGAATTACGCGGATCAAAGGGCGGGCGCGTGATGTATCATTTATGGAGGGAGATAGGGTTCTGTTTAAAGTCTCACCTATGAAGGGTATTATGAGGTTTGGGAAGAAGGGAAAGCTAAGCCCGAGCTTTATAGGTACCTTCGAGGTGTTGAGGCGAGTGGGGGAGGTTTCTTATGAGCTGGCCTTGCCTCCCAATTTATCAGGAGTTCATCTAGTTTTTCATGTATCCATGCTCCGGAGGTACCACGCCGACTTCTCTCACGTGGTTGATTTTAGCACTATTCAGTTGAATGAGAGGTTGGTCTATGAGGAGGAGCCAAGTGCTATTATTGATAGACAGTACCACCAGTTGAGGTCCAAGAAAGTTTTTGTCGTAAAGGTCCAGTGGAAGGGCCAACCAGTTGACGAGGCGACCTGGGAGTCTGAGGAGGACATGCGGAGCAGATATCCACACTTATTCAGCACTTCAGGTACGATTCTAGACCCGTTCGAGGACGAACGTTTGTTTAAGAGGTGGAGAATGTAACGACCCGACCGGTCGTTTTGCGTTATCAGACCCTGCTCCCCTAAATGAAACTTCCCGTAGCGGCTTATTATGATTTATGACTTGCGGGGAATGGTGGTTCGAGATTAGGAAGTGTTTAGAGTGCTATAGGAACACTTGGTTCCTTAAGGTTGGCCTTTAAGTCCAAGTTTGACTTCGGTCAACATTTTGGGTAAACGACCTCGGAATCGAGTTTTGTAGGTTCTGGTAGCTTCGTATGATGATTTCGGACCTGGGCGTATGTTCGGAATGGGTTTTTGATGACCCAGAAGCTTTTCGGCGCCCAATATTGATATAAGAAGTTCCTTAAGTTCCTATTGTGGTTTGGGATGTGTTTTTGTGTTATCGAGGTCCGAACAGAATTCTCAGACCGGGAATAGTTCTGTTATGTCATTTATGACTTGCCTACAAAATTTTGTGTCATTCCGAGTAGTATAGGTCGGTTCGGCGCGTTGTTAGCGAAGTCAAGAAAACTTAAAGTTCCTAAGTTTGGTTCTAGGGGTTTTGAGGTGTGATTTTGAATTTTAGCGTTGTTTTGGATGTTCCGAAGGCTCGATCAAGTCCGTATTATGATTTGGGACTTGTTGGTATATTTGTACGGGGGCTTGGGTGGGCCCAGGTGCCTCCCGGACACCACACGAGGCCAAAAACCAGATGAAATAGTTGTTGGTGCACCTGTTCTGGTGTAACTGCAGGTGCGGTTGCCCAGTCGCAGGTGCAGGACCACTCTTGCGATCCCAGCCTTGCAGGTGCGACCCTCAGCGGGTAGGTGATTTCTTGCAGGTGCAGACAAAGTTCCGCAGGAGCGGAGCCGCAGGTGCGGTCTCCACTCCGTAGGTGCGGGCCCAGGATTCCTCGTCCATTTCCGTGCGAGACCGCATGTGCGTTCCTCGAGCCACAGGTGCGGAAACACTGTTCAGACAGTGTGTTTTTATACACGGGATTTAATTTCATTTTCCTTATCTTCTTCTTCTTCCTTGGGGAGATTTCCACCATTCTAGAGGGGCAAACGACCTAGTTATTGAAGGTAAGTAAATTCTTCTCTAATATTAACTTCATGCATGGATTACAAGCTAAATTAACTACCTAAATTAGTGAAAAATCAAGAATTGGGTAGTAACCTAGGGCTTTCGATAATTTGAGAATTTACCCGTGAATTAGGTATGAAATCAAGTAGAAATCATGTATTAATGGTCCTTAGGCTATGGGTGAGTATTCACTTCGAGAATTTTTGGAATCCGAACATGTGGGCCCGGGTTGGATTTTAGAATTTCTTCAAGAATGGTGAATTTGGCTAAGTAATAGGAGAATTCCCTGCTTTGAATATAAATGCTATATGTGATCATTGTGGGGGCTACGTACGTACAAAGTGACGAGAGTCCGTACGTAGCGATTATTACTATTAAAAATTGTTCACTGAAAAGTATTTTCTTTTAAAAGGAATAATGTGTGTGCATGTTACCGCTTCGCAATTTACATTCTGCGAGAGGAGTGTGACTTCCCCCTTTCTTATGTTAACGGGCCGTATGCCACGGTGGATTGAAAGATGCACTTTTGGTATGGGCCGTTCGATCCTCGGCAGTGCATAGAGAGGATTGAGAGATGCACTTTTGGTACGGGTCGTTCGATCCTCGGCACTGCATAGATGTGAGTACTTTGTGGAGAGGTGCACTTATGGTTCGGGTCGTTCGACCCTCAGCAGTGCACGGACATGACTATCTTATGACTCCGGCTGGTTGTCCCTACCATGCATGCGTATGATTTAATTGTTACTAAATTCATGGATATTGATTTGACAGATATTTGGGGGAAAGTGAAGTGGTAATTGTTTTATTCATTCCCAGTACTTTCTTGGATTTCAGTACCTTACATATGTATTTTTTGCTTCACTGACTTACATGCCTACCGTTTCTATTATATTCTGTTAAATTATATCGTTGGACCTTAGTGAGTGTCATGTCGACCCCTCGTCACTACCTCTTCGAGGTTAGGCGGGATACTTGCTGGGTACATATATATTTATGTACTCATGCTACGCTTTTGTACTTAATTGTACAGTTTCTGAGGCTGGTGCATCTGGTTGTCGGACCGGAGCTTAACTTGACATTAGACGGACCTGAGTTCACGGTGAGCTGCTTTTCTCCTAGCGATCTGCGGCAGAACCATGGGGTTTTCTTTTGCTTATTTCCCGTCTATTTCCTTCAGACAGTGGGACTGTATATTATATCTTTTTNTATATATATATATATATATATATATATATATATATATATTATGGCTCACACCTCTTTATGACTGCTTTTGATTTAAAACTGACCATTTATCCTTGTCGAATCATGTTTTAAGTTTTAAAACTAATTATATGTTGAAATGTTTAATCTAATAAAAAGGAACCTTTAGTAAATTGAGTGCCGGCTTGCCTGACCCCGCTGTTGGGCGCCATCATGACCTAAGTTAGGATTTTGGGTCGTGGCAGTAATGGCAGAGGCTCACAATTCCAGGTATTCAGTACACCCAGGTTCCACGAAGATGTATCATGTTCTCAAAGAGATTTATTGGTGGAATGTTATGAAGAGGGGTGTGGCAGACATTGTGGCTAGGTGACCGAATTGTCAGCAAGTGAAGGCCGAGCATCAGAGGCCCAGTTGGTTAGCACAGCTTATGGAAATACCAATGTGGAAATGGGAAATGATCAATATGGACTTTGTGGTGGGGTTACCTCGCACTCCACGTAGGTTTGACTCTGTTTGGGTAATAGTGGATCGGCTAACGAAGTCGACGCATTTCTTTCCAGTCAAGTCCATTGATACTATAGGACAATTCGCTCAGTTATAATCAAAGAAATAGTCAGGATCCATGGCACTCCAGTATCTATTATCTCGGATCAAGGGGCCCAGTTCGCAGCTAACTTTTGGAAGAAATTTTAGCAAAGTTTGGGTACGCAGGTAAATCTCAGCACAACATTCCATCCATAGACTGATGGGCAGGCAGAGCGTACCATTCAGACACTTGAAGATATGTTACGGGCTTGTGTATTAGACTTCAAGGGTAGCTGGGATGATCACTTGCCGCTTATAGAATTTGCTTATAATAACAGTTTCCATGCTAGTATTCAGATGGCCCAATTTGAGGCGTTGTACGTAAGGAGGTGTAGGCCTCTGATTGGATGGTTTGAGGTTGGCAAGGCAGAAATGCTAGGACCGGATCTTGTGCACCAAGCTATGGAAAAATTTAAAGTCATACAGGAAAGGATGAAGACTGCTCAGAGTCGTCAGAAATCCTATGCGGACGTTCGTCGAAGAGATTTGGAGTTTCAAGTAGATGATTGGGTATTCTTGAAGGTGTCTCCCATGAAAGGAGTGATGCGGTTTAGGAAGAAAGGAAAATTGAGCCCTAGGTATGTCGGGCCGTACCGGATCGCTCAAAGGATAGGACAGGTGGCTTATAGGCTGGAATTTCTCCCTGAGATGTCATTAGTGCACCCGGTGATTCATGTGTCCATGTTGAAGAAGGTGATTGGGGATCCATCCGCCATTGTGCCAGTTTAGACGGTTGAAATTAATGAAGGACTGTGATATGAAGAGGTTCCAGTTGCTATTCTTGATAGGCAAGTTCGTAGATTGAGGAACAAAGAGATTGCTTCTGTTAAAGTATTATGGCGGAGTCGACAAGTCGAAGAAGCCACATGGGAAACNCCCCACTTGTTTGAATAAGTCCGGTAGTGGTTTTGAAAGTTGTCATTCCTAAGCAATTATATATTGTGTTAAATTTTGTGCAAGAACATTCCACTCCCCTAATTACCCTACTATTGTGACTTCTCAAACTTTGTGCCATAAATGTATATATTGTTGTGATTAGTTGGATTATGTGAAACTCATTGAAATAGCTGAATTATGTACCACTCATTGTAATAGTTGAATTATGTGCAAATTTGTGGAGTTAACCGAACTATGTGAGGCTTGTGGAAGTAATTGAATTACATGTAACTTGTTGAAATGACCGGATTACGTACATGTTAATAGGGTAACTGGTAATGTGTGGAATTGGTTAAACATGTGTTTCGGGGGATCTCTGAAAGGTAGATAGGCCTAATTACAAAGGAAACTCTAGCGATATTTTCAGGAAATATCGAAATTAGTAAAATTTGGGGGTTGGCTTATTTTGTGTTTTTCCTACTCTAGTGATTCCCCGATCCTCATTCGAGGACTAATGATTTTAAGTGGGGGCGAATGTAAAGACCCGTAAAATTTCATGGCTAAAAATAATGCCCAAATAGGTCCTCGTGTTGTTATAACTGTAAAAATCTAAAACGGACCCTTTTTGAGAAAAAAGTACCCTGGACTTAAAAGATATAATTTTCCAGATCTGCGCAGGTCTGCGGTCCACTATGCGATCGCAGATCAGGTATACAGACCGCATAGTGGTCGCATACATGGACAATTTGTTGTTTATTTTGAGGACAGTTATGCGACCTAGAATGCGATCGCATTTCACGAATGCAGGCCGCATAGTTGTCGCATTCTTGTACCTTGACTTTTGCGGAGGGAGTTATGCGACGCACTATGCGATCGCATAACATGTATGCGGACCGCATAGTGGTCACATACCTGGGCAGTCTACTTTTCTTTTTGGCTCACTTGAGGGCCAATTATGCGACAAGAATGCGGACCGCATAGCAGGAATGCGATCACATTCTTGACCGCATTTCTGCTTCGGGACTGTTAAATTTCTAATTTTATACCCGACCCCCAGTTCATTAAAACACCTCCCCCTTTCATTTAAAGCTCATTTTCTGATAAATTAGAGAGAGGAGAGAGTGGGTTCTAGAGAGAGAGAGAGTTCTTCTTCATCAAATTTGTTCCTCCATCACTACTCAGGCCTGGAATTGAACAAGTAGGACACCATTTTCTTCACTACAAGAGGTAAGATTCTACCCCATCAACCTATATTTCCAGATTTTTGTTAAAATGAAACATGGTTAGGTGAGTTCATGAAGATAGGGGTAGGAGTCTTGCATGCATGTACCCAACTAATCATAATCTAGTAAAAGGAAATGGGTTAGAGTAATCTTTCACTAAAAAGAGGCCATTTAATCTAAAGGAACACCTAGTGTTTGATAGAATGCTCAAGTGAGTTCAAGACATGATCATTATTCCTAATTCTAAGTTAAATTATGCCACATTGTGAACTAGATTGAAGGTGCTAGAAGGTCCGGTGAATTGTGGTAGAAAAATAAAAGGGAAATTCTGATTCAAGGTATGTATGGCTAACTTTAATCTTTGTAGAGTTACCTTGTTGGTGTCCGAGCACACGGTATGAAATTCTTTCTTGAGCATATGTGAATTGATTGTCCTGCTGTGTCGAGTTGTACGAGTTCATTCTCTGATTTTTCTTAAGTCGATTACCATGCTAATTGAGATTATGAAGGCTGATTCTTTGTGCTTATCCTATCATGTTTAAGGTTCGTTAAATGTTCAAATATGTCAATGTGGAAGTATGTGCTATTAAATGAAAGAATGTTAACGTACTCTAATGTGGAAAGGTATTTTATTGCTAAGGGCCGAGTGTGGCAAATGATGAAAAGAAACTGTGGATTGATTTAATTGAGTTAAATAATGATGGCATCACCATATGTGAATTACTGTTTGGTAAGGATTATTGTGCCTTGACTTCATATGGTTGTTGGTTGATATGAACTTATATTCTTGATGATGAAGATCCCTGTGATATAATTGTTGGGTATTGTTTCTTTGAAATGTGAACGTACGGTGGGATCGGGTTGCGCGCCGCAACACGAAGTAATAAGGGTGGAGAGGTAATAAGGGTGAGATGAGAATGTATTGTGGGATCGAGTTCTGCGTCTCAACAGATGAATAATTGAAATGAGTAACTGTGGAAATCTCCATTTGTAACTTTGTGTATATCTGTGTGGTACCTGTGTGGTTACTCTGACTGTCTTCCAATTGTGTATTGTGGGATTCTAGTTGGAATAAACTTTGTTCATACATGCTAGTACTATTCAATGGTACTAACGTCCCTTTTGCCAGGGGTGCTACATCTTTTATATGGATGTAGGTGGTTCCACAGCAGGCAGCTCAGACCGCCGATAGTGGTGTTTCCCCTTCGTACCTTCAACAGATCCAGTGAGCCCCACTTCCACTCGGGGCCGTGTGTAGTCTATATCCTCTCTTTGTATATGTTATGTCTTTTAAGGTATAGTCGGGGCCTTGTTGCCGGCAAGTATTGTGTAAACCCTTAGTACTCTTAGAGGCTCCGTAGACATGATGTGGGTTGTACATATATGTATTTTGGGCAGTGGATGTGTTTACTAGTACTCGTGGTCCGAATCAGAACTATTGTTTGTGTTAAATTTTGTGATTATAAAATGTTGAAATGATAAATGATGAAATGAACTCAAGCAATAGATTCATGTTTAAACTCTAAATTGCTAATTCATGTGGAATAAGGTATATTGTAAAAACAGGGTAACGTGTTGGGCAGGAAAGGCAATCTAGGTCTGCTTGACCGGGATCACCCGATTAGGTGCTGGTCTCGTCCCTCGGTTTTGGGGCGTGACACTGGAGAAGGCTGGGACCGCAGATGTGGCCGAGTTATGCAGAAGCGGGACCACACCTGCGCATGTGGAGCCGTAGAAGCGAAGGTGCAGAAGCAGACGGGGGCTGCAGATGCGTTCTTGAGGGGTCTGGAGGAGGACCGAAAAAGTGGTAGAGTGGCCGCACCTGCAGAACCGCAGAAGCGGTCAAGTGACCGCAGGTGTGAAAGGTCGCTGGACAGATTGTTTAAAGGGCGAGATTTGGCTCTTCTTCTCTCATTTTTCCACTTGGTTGGGGAAATTTTGGAGAGCTTCAAAGGGATATTTTCAACAGGCAACACATGGTAAGTGATTTCCACTTATTATAAGTTAAATACATGGTTTGTATAAGGATTTAAACATGGAAATTGGTAGAAATTGTGCGGTTTTGGTAGAAAACCTAGAAATTTGTATTTTGGATTTTGACCACAAATTTGGGCATGGAATTAGAAATAAATTATATATTTGAGTTTGTGGGGTTGTGGGTAAAGTTAATCTTTGAAAGTTTACGGAATCCAGGCACGTGGGCCTGAGGGTGATTATTATCGACTCTTCGAACGGAATTGGGAATTGTTGTAAATAGGGTTATAATGTGTATTTGAGTATATATTTATGGAATTTGCACATTTATTGACTAGTTTTGGAGCATTGGGCATCGATTCGAGTCATTGGAAAGGCTTGGGAGCCGGTGATGGAACTTCGAAGTGAGGTAAGTCTCATTTCTAACCTAGTAAGAGGGAAATTAACCCCATAGGTAAAATAATTCAATATGTGCTTTATTTGTGGGGGCTACGTACACACAAGGTGACGAGAGTCCTTGCGTAGCTACTATTATGTTTAAGTTCGGGTAGTCGAGGACCCAAATCATGCTATACTTGCGATATTTGCAATCTTATTGTTAACTTAAATTGCGTAAATCATATTGAATTTGGAAAAGAAATCTTTAAAAGGTTAAAATATGTTTTTCTTGACCGTTGTATGAAAAATTGGCATTTCCTGGGATAATTGCTCCTAAGTAAAATCTTGATTTGGTTGTTTGAAATATTTAGTGGAGTGGGCCGAATGTCTCGGCATATTAAATAGATGCATCTATGGTTCGTGTCGTTCGACCCTCGGTAGTGCACAATTTATATTTAAGTGTTGGAGCGGGCGGTACGACCTCGGAATTGTTTGTGCATGTTACATCTTTGAAATCCATAATATTTGTTATTGCTTCATTGGCTTGAAATATAAAATTGTTAAATGACGAAACTAGAAATGGAAATTTCCTAAATAATAAAAGAAACGTTTACTTACTTATTGATTATTGAGCCTCCCGTCGTTTCATATTGTCACGACCCAAAAACCATAAGGTCATGATGGCGCCGGACACCACTGTCAGGCAAGCCAATCATTAAATGGTTAAGTTAAATTTCCTGTTTTAGCATTTTTGAAATCATTACCTTTCACTTTATTACATGATAATTGAATAAAACCCGCTAGAAAGAGAATTGATTCCTCCGTGGATAATGGTATTCCTGATAAGGTTATATTATTGAATATTATTAAACCTTGGGTAGGGTATCCACCCTCTGTCTTTGCAGCTCCATGCGGGCATAAGGTTTCAACCCTTCCAGGAATGTGAAGAGCTTGTCTTTGTCCCCCATGTCGCGGATGTTCAGCATGAGTGCGGAGAATTCTCGCACGTAGTCCCGCACTGACTTGGTCTGGCGGAGCTCTCGTAGTCTTCTCCTTGCATTGTACTCAACATTTTCGGGGAAGAACTGTAGGCGTATGGCTGCCTTTAGTTCCTCCCATGTCTCCAGAGCATCTTCACCGGCCCTGATGGCTTCGTACTTCACTCGCCACCAGAGCTTAGCATCACCCTGAAGATACATGGCAGCAGTTGCTACCTTCTTGGCTTCTTCTAGGCCTCCCACGGCATCGAAGTATTGTTCGATGTCGAAGATGAAATTTTCCACTTCTTTAGCATTCCTAGCCCCACTGTATGGCTTTGGCTTAGGAATCTTCAGTGTCTGTGTCAAGGGGGCGACGTGCCAGCACCCCCGATTGGGTTTCCACCGCCTCGAAGCAAGCCTTGTAGAGCAGCATTGACAACATTGAGCTGGCCTGTCAAGTTGTCGATAGTTTGCTGCATGGCAGTCATCCTGTCTGCCTCCTGTGCCCTGTGGGCTAAATCCTCGGCGCTCTCCTGCTGGAGGCCCTCGAATTTGTCAAAAAATTTGGTTGCCTCAGTAGCTGCCGTTTGCCGGTCTCCTTCAGAGTCGCGACAGATGTTTTCTATGTCAACTTCGACCTGGACCATTCTGCATCCAGGTCGTCCAACCTTTTCACTAGGCTGGTTTTCAGTTCTGTCACCGTATCCACGATGGGTCGTAGTACGCCAACCGTCTCCTCAAGGGTTTCAATGCGGTCAAGACCACGGGGTCGTCCGTGGTGCTAGGCGTTGAGAGGCTTGCTGGGAAGCCACGGGGCGCGTCCAAGGGGTCATGGGGCACGGTTGGAAAGGTACACTCTAACCTTCTTAGTATATAATCATTTCTGAGAATTCATTTGCCACGTTTGACGAGGTTTTCAAATATTACAAATCTGGCCGGAACACAATTTCGCAAGGAAGAATAAATTCTCTTTCTAGATGATTAAGAAAATGAACTCTAGTATTCTTATATATCCAATTACTATTTCAATCATATTAGCGGTCTAATATTACTGGCAAGATCACAAGTACAACAAGTAAGGCATGCTAGTGGGTCCTAGACTACCCGGACATGGTTTAAAAGTAGCTACGCATGGACTCCCGTCACCTCGTGCGTACGTAGCCCCCGAAAATAATAGCATGTATTCATTTAGTTCACCTATGGGGACAATTCCCCCTCACAAAGTTAGAAAGGAGACTTACCTCGCTCCGAAATTCCATAGCCGGCTTCCAAGCCCATATGACGACTCCAATGGACAACGCCCCAAAACTATCCAAATAACGACAAATCAATGAAACTATACTCTAATATTTGCAACAATTCAAATTATATAAACTCCCATCTCCGCTTAAGGAATTGACCAAAATGCCCTAGGGTCCACGTACCCGGATTCCGAAATTTCTCAAAAATATACCCTACCCATAGTCTTACTAACTCAAATATACAATTTACTCAAATATTCATGCTCAATTCGTGGTAGAAATCCGAAATACAATTTCTAGGTTTTATTCAAAATTCCCAATTTTTCAGAATCTTTCATGTTCAAATCCGTGCATATATTTGTATTTAACTTGAGATGAGTTGGAATAACTTACCTTGTGATCCTTGACGACCCCTCCTTGAAGCTCCCCACAATCGCCCATGCCAAGTAAAAATAGGAGAAAATGATCCAAGTGCTCGGTTATAAAACATACACTGCCCCGGCCGATATCTGCACCTGCGATCCAGATCTACCGCAGGTGCGCCCAAACGCCCGCACCTGCGTCTTCCTCAGCTCCAGCCAAAACTCGCACTTGCGCCCCATTGTCCGCATCTGCGCCTTCGTAGGTGCGGAAATTACATCGCACCTGCGCTCCCAGCCAAGCCATCAAAATCTCACACCTGCGGCGCCAAAGCCGCACCTGCGGCCAAAGCCTCGTAGGTGCGGTCACACCAGATGACAGCAATCTCAGCACTTCTTCACACTCCAAACTTGATCCGTTAACCATCCGAAATCCATCCGAGGCCTCCGGGACCCCGTCCAATTACACCAACCTGTTCCAAAACATAATGGGGACTTGCTCGAGGACTCGAATCACATCAAACAACGCCGAAATCACGAATCACACTAAAATTCAAACTTTAAGAACTTGAAATTCCAAACTTCCCCATCCGATGCCGAAACCTATCAAATCACGTCCTATTGACCCCAAATTTTGCACACAAGTCATATTCGACATTAAAGACCTGATCCAACTTTCGGAATCGCATTCCGACCCCGATATCCAAATTTCCACTTCCGGTCGGATTTATTAAAAACCTTCAAATTCCTATCTTTAGCCAAATGACTTCAAAATGACCTACGGACATCCGAATTCACTTCCGATCGCGCTCCCAACTCCAGAATCACCATACGGAGTTGTTCCCAGACTCGGAATCCCCAACGGACATCAGCATCACTGAAATACGCTTCTAGCCGAACTTAGGAAATTCTTCTAAAATGTTATATTCCATAATATGCGCCGAAACGCTCCCGGTTTATCCACATCCCGATCCGGACACACGCCCAAATTTGAAATCATCATACGAACCTGCAGAAACCTTCAAATTCCGATTCGGAGGTCGTTTACTCAAAATTCCAATCTTAGTCAATTTCTCCAACTTAAGGCTTCTAAAATGAGAATTTGACTCCGAACTTCCCGAAATTCAACTCCCACATGCCCACGAGTCATAATACCTGAAATGGAGCTGCTCATGTATTCAAACCGTTGAACAACGCGCTAGAACTCAAAACAACCGGTCGGATCGTTAAACATATAATTCATGCTTAATTAAACTATCGGTATCAAAATGTTAGCCCATAGTGAGTGTCAAAGTCGACCCCTCGTCACTACTTCTTCGGGGTTAGGCGGGATACTTACTGAGTACACATTGATTTACGTACTCATACTACACTTGATGCAAGTTTTGTGTAGGTGTATTTATGACTAGCAGCCTTACAAGAGTAGAGGCGTGTATCCATACGGAGACTTAGGTGAGTTGCACTCCCTAGTACGACCCGCAGCCAGTAGAGTCTCCTTCAGAGTATTATATTTTTCTTTCCTGTCCAAAATTTGTATTCGGGACATATGTTGTATTTGATTTATTTCCTAGTTGATGCTCATGCACTTGTGACACCGGGCTTTGGGTGATTATGGGTTGCATTGTATTGAATTGTTGTAAGATACTATTATATACTCTGTAAATTCCATTTTACTGTCTAATTAAAAGGAAATGTACTTCTTAAATATTAAAAATGGGAGCAAACATTAAGTAATTATAGTTGGCTTGCCTGACAGTGGTGTCCGGCGCCATCACGACCTTTAATATATTTTGGGTCGTGATAATTATATATACGCTGACATTAACATACGTAATAATAAACTTGACAATAAACATATATGGTAGAAGACCATTTGGTATTAAAATATTTAAGTATTCCTTTTGGTAGTAATTATTGGTATCATTTTCTGCTGAGCCAAAAACTGAAAAATATTTTATTTTTATTATAAAATTTTGCAACCAATCTTTTATTTAGTTGATCAGCCTATATATTTCTGCTAGTTATGATATCTTTTTAATTCTATCATGTGATTTGCACACAACTGCGTTTTAATCTAATGATAGAAACATTTCTCTTATTAAATGAACTACTATTACCATTGAGATTGATAACTAAGAGTTCAGGAAAATATAATTCATCTTTTATTGGATGCTCTTATTCGTTTCCGACACGAAGCAAGAAGACACTAAATGCCAGATATGTTCTAAACTTTATATTTTTTGTCAATTGAATCTTTTTCATTTGAGTCAAGAAGTATAACTTTGGCAAGCTAGCTTTTACAGTCTCTACTTTTGTCGATTTTGGAACTACTGATAGTACTTGACATAAATCACCTCTCCATTAATTTTTCATCAAACGGTTCATTAATAAGAGCTCCGGGCAATTCTTTCGATCGTTTGACGCTTTTCTATAAGTGCTTCATCTCATATTATCAATTTTTCTTTCCTTATAAATTTAGCACCATTTTTCTTCTTTGATATATTTGTGTTGGTTATTTAAGTTGTTTGAAGAGATATATCAAATCTAAAGTGGGTGGCCTCACAATAAAATCATTGTTGGTACACCACTTGCTATTATTGCTAACAAATGTCATGCCTCTTGATATGATATTTGCAAGTAATGTATGACATAAAAATATTATTTCGATTCCGCCCCAGGCATCTGCAAAGAATAATCCCGTATACCAGAGTCGACTCTTTATAATATAGTCTTCAAAGCTTGTTCTTGATTAGGATTTAGCTCTGATTGTGTTTCCTCAGACACTTGTATAACATTTTGATTCTTAATAATATACTAACATTTTTACTTTGTGATCTAAAGCTCTTTCTATGGAATAAATTTATGTAACCTAAGATTTGTTTTTTAACTTGAATAAAAATTTTACTTTATAAAATAATTGAAATGGATTCTCTTGCTAATAATTAATAAAAAGATTTAATTGTTTGGTTTTAACATAAAAAATAATTTATTCTATGTTAATTGAGATCTTAATATTAATTCATCTCTTGTTTTGAATATTTAATTTTAATTATAATTTTATCCACTATGAATTGTATTTTTAAAGAGTAAAAGATTGGTATGACATTTCACTTTTAGATTTTTATATTTGTAGAATCACTAGTGGTGTTGACTCTTACCAACCACTTTTTTTCCTCTTTATTACACATTTATATTCCTAAATATTTTCTTAGTTGTTGCCTAATAATTGAGTATTTTTCACTATTACAGGAAAAATTGATAAAAGATATTATTTGAGTAGGAAAATAGTTCAAATATAATATAAAAATATATTATCGTGGGGGTATTTTCTTTTTCTCAATTCCATTTTTTTACGCGATCCATATAATTTTACTTTTATTTTTTTTGTATTGGACATTATGGAGTGGTAATGTATTGCCAATACGGAGGATTCTTATGAAATTATTCTATAAAATATTCCTACATATTTTTAATAAGAATTTAAAAGATAAAATTTTATTAATTTTAAAATTTTAAATATTAAAAATTAGCAAAGATGTATTGTAGTCCAAAATATATATTATTGCAGTTATGTCCTTTCCATATGAATTCTCCCGCTTAATATTTTAGGGCTATTTTGGTATATTAATAATGTACTTATGCTTTTATAATATAATAGGCTTTCCTTTTTTAAAAATGAACTTGGACATTATAATACATTCTCAAATTAAATTACTAATAGGACATTATAATACGTTTTTGAATAAAATTAGTAATATGAATTTTTAAGAAGTACATCATAATAGTAATAGGATTACATGACTAACGATATTTACTTTTTCAATTTTATATGAATTAGACAGTCCAAAATTATTTATACTAATAGGATTCCTAACGGTAATCGTGTAGGATTCCCAAACATATAGTGTTATGTTCTAAAACTAATAGGATTTTAAGGCTAATATCTAGAATTCCGGTTATATCCTTTTATTATGAGTTATATTGTTTAACCAAAGAATTAGATTCTTAGTCAAAGCTATTTTAATAAGTATTCAGGCTTTTGATAACCGAATAATAAGAATTAGACTTGTAAATAAGAAAGCAATAAGATCACATAAAAGTAAGTATATTTCAGTAGTGGTGAACGTGTCTATACAAGTGAGATTTTACTCCCTTTTATAGGGAATTTCTTAGTATAACGTCTACTCTTCTTAATGATTGAGCATTAATGACTAATAATATCATTAATGTAACGTTACAATTGGTAATTGTAACTGTTGCGTGAAGATTATGTAACGTTCAGCTCATTGATTGAAGATCTTTGAATCTGCCTTTTATTTTGCCTTGGTTCATTTTGACCGTGTCTCTTCAACTCCTCAATTAGACTGGAACTCCCGCATCTAATTGTCTCGTGTGTATTTTATTTCGTTCCTCTTTGTCCCGTACTTCTTTCTAAACTTCTGACCAGCTGTTATGTTTCCATTGATCCACGTAGATTTCCTTGTCATCAGAAATATTATACGTGTGAAGTTTATTTCTTACCAATACATATAGTCCCCCCACTTACCATTTATTTATCAATTAAATATTTGGTAAGTGGATACTCATTTATGGCGGGAATTTTTTGTCGCCGTTTCACTAGTACCATTGCATCCGACTCTAAATGTATGCGTCGCTTGTCACTTCCATTTAATGCTCGTGCCACATGGCATTCTCTTATTGATTTTGCAATTCATCAACGCCTTTTAAGGCTTTTGCAGCTGCATCAGTCACGAAGTGACAATTCTAATTATGACTTTCACATCAGTGTTTTTTCTATTTTTGACGGTTGCCTCTGAGTATAAATACCCTTTTTCCTGCCTTTGCTTTCACGAAAAACTTCTAACTTTCCTTCATTACTCGTAAAATCCTCTTTCACGTAAATATGTATTCCTCAAATCAAGAAGCCAAGAAGGTTATCATTGTAGACGAACTATCTCTATCACTACCCAAAATTCCTAAGGTCGTGATGGCGCCGGACACAAGGTCAGGCAAGCCAAAACATTAATTAATTGAAATAACTTTCCGGTTTTAACATTTATGAAAATATATCCGTTCACTTTATTACATGATAATCAAGTAAAAGTCTGTTAATTTAAAAATGGTGATTTAAAGATTTCACTTAAGTAATTACATCCCAATACATATCCCAGAACCCGATGTCACAAGTACATGAGCTATTTTTAAGAATTCAACAATCACTACAAAGCCTGTCCGAAATACAACTGGACAAGGAAATTTAAAATGAAATAGATACAGTATGAAGGTGACTCTGTCAGCTGCGGATATCCTCCGGATGATGCAGCTCGCCTAAGTCTCCGAGTCCTCCACATTGCCATGAAAGTACCTATGCAATAAAATGCACAGCAAGTGTAGTATGAGTACAAAAACAACGTGTACTTAGTGAGTCACCTGCCTAACCTTAGAGAGGTAGTGACGAGAGGTCAAATTAGACACTTACTAAAGGTCCATTTAAAATATTTAAGAGTGACACTAAGCATGGTTTTATCGTAGAAAATTTATAAAACAGGATTTAAACATCCTTCAATTTCATTCACATTTAACACTTTATATCTTCGTC
>MDKI01155231.1:0-14692 GCA_005239505.1 Nicotiana paniculata | reverse complement strand
CCCTTGTTGTACCACAATACATATCCTACTATAATATTTCCTTTTTCTATACGTATCTAGGCACACTGACTCTTAAGAAACTCATGGTCCCGTAAATAATGCAAGGACTTGGAATTTATCTCTAATGTTGTATGGACTTACCTTTCTGTATTATCATTTGGAGAATACTTTTTGGCATTTTAGTTAACTTGTAACTAATCAACCCTTAAAAGGTTCTCACAACTAGCATAAATAATGAAATCAGTTAATAATAACGAAGATGTAACTGTTCACTAACAAGAATAGAAGTAAATGCATTATGTGTGTCTGCATGACTAATTCTTTTCTTATGTGCATGATTCAGTGTTATATTAATTTTAAAGTATTACTTTTAAGTACCAACTCTCTGATTTCATGTTTATTTTTCCTTTGCATATGCATTTGGGGCAAATATGGAGTCTCAATCGAGACTCAACAGTACCCGAGCATGAAGTCATCGCATCCCTTATTCCTATAGATGCACCTGATAGCGCAAGAAAACAAGCAAAACGTTTGGGGACGCCTATGGAGCCATTGTTTTTTTATCTTCTCTTTTATCATTTGTTTAGCTCTTTATAATGATTGTTGATTTTTTGCATGTTTTGGTTTATTCTGATAAATTTTATTTGTTTAGTGGCCTTTAGTGTTAACAAATCACTGATTTTGTTTTACATTAATATAAGAGCTTTTAAATAAAAAATTTGGTTTAGGTTCAAATATGGCAATGATCGGTTTGTTAGAATAATTGCCAACCTCGATTTTACATAAATTACTTTTCGACGACATTTGGCCATAAGAACTTTACTTCCTTTTGTTACATTTAAGTTTAATTCAGGTTTTCTAAAAAAAATAGGTCTTTGGAGTGTCTTTTTGGGAACATATTTCTAACTCAAGTTTTATTCATTTAGTAAATTTTATACGCGGAAAGTATAGCCGTGTGTTATTTTCTAATTATGTATAAAAATATAAAATGGTGTACTTATATTATAAAACTAGATTATAGTTTATAGTAACCTAAGTCTGGCCGGTAATCGTTATTAACTAATATTAAAGAATGCTTAACACCTTCTCTTTAGGATAATTAGAACCCTTACCTAGAATTTCTAAGGTTAAGCAGAGTTAGCTTCAAGCATCACTTAGCTAAATTTGGTGTCCTAATTCACCGTTAAAATAATTAGGTGGCGACTCTCTTAATTAGTTAAACCTTCAGAATTACCAATATGTTATACTCTAGTTGACCCGTGTTAAAATAGGGTATAACAGCTTGGAGACTCTGCTGGGGATACTTAGGTTCTAACCATAACAGGCTTAGTTAATTAAAATTAAGGCTTGTGTGTTATCTATATGGATTTATAAATTATTTTATGTGTATATGCTTTCTTAATATGATTGTATGTGTTACCACTTTTATATAACTGTCATTCTGTTTCACTTCCTCCACTTTTGGAAAATTCACACTAAGCACACACCTAGCGGTTACGTGGTTTGCGGCCGCGCACTTTTCAAAAAATACCTTTTAAGGGAAAGTTCGTGGGTAAGTCGATCAGCGGTGCAATCGACAGTCACGACTTTCCACTCTCAAGTTGTCCTCTTGGGAAAAAACCAGTCTAGAAAACCTACTCTTAGCCGACCTAGGATAGAGATAAACCAAAACCTTTCTTAGGGGGCATGCATCACACAACCTTAGGAGGCTTTATACCCTAGGTGTATTAAGTCCATTAGTTGGCCTTATCCAAATGTCCGAGCGGGTTTACAACCCCGAGTGACACCTATTCATCCTTTATGTGCATTATTTGAAAGATAAACACACTCATTATGTGGACCATTTACTACTAAAAGGGAAACGGGTAGGATTAACCTTTTCTGTGATGCAGAAAATCATGAATCAGGTTGTTTACCCAAAGATTGGCATGGTGTTGGACATCCTTCCAAAACTAAAAGCATGGTGGAGAAACTTGGGAAAGAATGCACAATCCGAAGTGCGAAAGAAGCTGGGTCATCTACCGTTACTTATGGAAGTCACAGCATGTAGGGAAATTATTGAGGCTGTTGTCACCTTTTGGGATGAAGAAAGGGCTGTATTCAAATTTGGGGAAAATGAGATGAATCCATTGTTAGAAGAAATTGGAGGCTTCATAGAGAATGTGAGTTTGTTATGGAAAGGCAGACGTTCTTGGCAAAACGTTGGCATGATTGTTCCAAAGAATCCCTCGATAAAAGAGTTCCTTGAAAAGTTTGGTTTCGAGAAAGAAATTGGGCTGGAGCATTTAAAAGAATCCAAGATACCCCTTGATTATCTCTTCGACATCTTTGGCCGTTCAGATGATTTTCTACGACATCGAGAGGCGCTCTCCTTACACGCTTCTTGGAGTGAAAAAAAGGTATTCGCTTTTTCGGTTTGTTTCCTCGGGCTCCTAGTATTTCCTCGAGGAGCAAATCAGGAGATTCACACCCGACTCATCATGGTTACTGATGCATTATTTAATGGCATTGATGGAAAACCATACACCATAGTGCCGATGGTTGTTGCAGATACATATCGAGCTTTGGGTCTTTGTAAGAAGGGATTCAAACATTTTGAGGGATGTAATTTGTTGCTTCAGTTATGGTTTATGGGGCAGCTCCAAAAGATCAATGGAAGTCAAGATCTTTACAAGCAAAATGGTGCTAATCATCTCACTTCATACACAATCCCAGTGGTTCCATTCAAGCGTCCAAATAGTGTTAGAGGATGGGGCAAGTTATTTAGCAAGCTGAATGATACCACGATTCAATGGATGTTTTCTTGGTATCCTTCTGAGAATTTTGTAATCCGTGGGAAAATGCTACCTTACCTGGTTCTCATCGGGCTTCGAGGACTTCAACCATATGCTCCATTGCGAGTTATGAGACAAGCCGGAAGAACACAAGTCATACCACAAGTTGATAAAATGGATCATTATCGAATTGACTGTGATAATGATAAGATTCCTTTTGCGAAAGAAATTCTCAGAATGTGGAAAAACAAGAGAGCTATGATCAAGGATACAATTGCACCAGATAGATACCAGGCTGGGTGCGACACTTTTTACCCAGAATGGTTGCTTGCCAATCTTGAAGGTTCTGTCACAAGAGGGATTAATATGGGAGGCCGGATTAAAGACAAGGCAGTTGAGGCTGAAATTAAGTACCGTTGGTTAAAAAGAAGGGTGTCAGAGGTTGAAGCAAAGCACAAGGAGCAGCATGAGAAGAGCAACAACGAGATTGAAATGTTGAGACAACGAGATGAGATGCAAAAGCAACAATTAGAAATATGGAAACGACAAGCTGTAGAAATGGATCAAGGACTCAAAGATTTGGATGGAGACCTCAAGGAGCAATTCATAGAATGCTATTGCCAAGGACTCGATGAAGGAGTAAAGTTAGCCATGGTTTACCTTGTGAAGAATCACCAGAAAATCGATGAGGCAATAAGAGCAGCGAAGAGGCTAAGGGGCAATGAAGAATTATCCTCAGTAAATTAGATTAGAACTATGTTGTAATCTTTATTTCAATTAAGTCTATTCCACTGTAGTCATTTTAGACTAAGGCTATTTTTCACTTATGTACTAAGATTGAATCATCAATGAAAGTTTGTTTTGGGGTGTCTAATTTAGGAGCAATGGAATGATATATATAATGGTGTGTTTATCTCTCAATTTTGGCTAGGCCTACCTCTGGCACAAAGAGGTCCCTTGCATACTAGGATACGCTTATCATTGCCTGACATATTATTCACTACGTGATTTGCTTATTATGAGATATACTTGCTTTTAAAATTAATCACCACATACTAACATTGTTTTTTTTTGTTTTTTTGAAAGGTTTTCTATTTTATTACTCCCCAAGGTTGATTTGTGTTGACTGCGAACTGGCTGAACACCTATACTTCACAAGATCCAAGGCACGAGCAGCTACCAACATGACTGGTTCAAACACATCTAATCAGACAGGCTTGGGACTTGTCACCGTTCAACGAGATGAACCCGAGACTTCGGAAGGAAGGGAGGTTACCCTTCGTGATGAGCACAACGCCCAGTTGTCACAACAAGTGGCTAACCTGCAAGGTGAAATTGAGCGGCTTCGGAACCTCACCAATCTTTCCATCAGCCTCAACACACCACTTCCCGGAGAAAGGACAAATGCACCTGTCCCACCACCCTTCCCATCTTTTGACTCACCTATCCCTAAACATCTTCAACCGAATCCTCCAATCTGAAACACCAATCCAACATCCACTAACGCACATGCTAACCCGCAACTAGCCAACCCATCGACTATTACCACATCATATGTTTCCCAACCACCACCAACCCAAAACACCCCGCTCACCCAAAACCACCATGTAACCCAACACATACCGATGGCACACGTCATTATTCCTAACATGCAACATGTGCCGCCGGTATATGTGGCTGAAGCACAACCTTTTACTACCCCTACGCCTCACCAACTTCACTCCGAAGTGTATCAGTATCCAGAAATAGAAAAAGAAGTAAGGGCCAAAGCTGATGAGTATGTGGCGAAGGAGATCCGTGAGTTGAGGGAAGCATTCAAAAGTCTGAAAACTGTCAGAAGTATGGAAGGCTTGGAGTATGAGTATTTATGTGTTCACCCCGATGTTGATTTACCTGCGGGATATAAAGTACCAAAATTTGACATGTTTGACGGAAAGGGAAACCCACGAGCTCATTTGAGGTCGTATTGTGATAAATTAGTTGGAGTGGGAAAGGATGAAGCTATCAGGATGAAGCTTTTTATAAGGAGTCTCATAGGGGAAGCCCTTGATTGGTACACAAGTCAAGACCCACAGAAATGGCGCAACTGGAGTGTCATGGCGCAAGAATTCATGGACAGATTCAAATTTAACACCGAGACCAACCCAGATAGATTCTATTTGATGACGTTGGAGAAGAAAACAACAGAATCCTTTAGAGAGTATGCCATGAGATGGAGGGAGGAAGCAGCAAGAGTCCAACCCCCGATGGGAGAAGATTAGATGACAACTACTTTCATTATATCTCAAACGGATGCAACATACTATGAGAGATTGATAAGCATGCTGGGCCAAAAATTCGCGGAAGTTGTTAGAATGGGAGACGTTATAGAGGAAGGTCTCAAATCAGGAAAGATTACGAACTTGGCACCATTACAAGCAACGAGTAAGGCAATCCAGTCAGAAACTAATTGGAGGAGCAAGTAAGAAGAAGGAGAAAGAAGTATCTGCTGTTATGACCGTCCAAGATCGCAGGCCTAACCAAATGTTAATCTATCAAAACCCGTTACCCCAACCTTCATACTATAGCCCATACACCCAAACCCCTCAACCTTATTACCAGCCTTCACACATTCCGTATCTTGTTTACATTGCCCAACAAACCTATTATCCACCCTGAGCACCCACATACCAGAATCCATCGCACTACCAACCCGCATATCACTCTCAACCACGCTACCAATCACAAAACCGCCCAAACGCACCTAGACCTCGCCCGAGCTTTGATAGAAAACTAACCAAAACCTATACACCCCTAGATGAACCTTTAGCCCAGCTGTATGAAAGGTTGAGAGCTGCAGGAGTACTCCAACCAGTCCTAGGAAGAATTTTCGACCCCCTCCCAGGATGGTATGATGGGACCAAGCATTGTGCATATCACTCTGGTGTGACTGGACATGACACAGAAAATTGCCTTACTCTCAAAGATAAGATTGAAGAGCTGATCAAAGAAGGAACCATCCAGCTTAAGGGAGCTCCCCTGAATGTGAAGAACAACCCTCTTCCAAATCATGGTGATACCGGTGTTAACATGATATCTACTGATGAAGATTGGAATTTGGAAGGAACTATTGTACCAGTTAAAGATGATAAGAAGGATGTGTCATCCGCCTTTATTGCTCCTATCATCACAGTGCAAGTACGGGCACCAATCGAGGTGGAAGTACTCCATCTGAAGCCCAGGATCATGGCTTTAGTTTCTCAGACACCCTCATTCGACACCAAAGCAGTCCCTTGGGACTATTAGTCTGATCTAAGGAACAAAGGAAAGGCAAAATTAGTCGTAGAAGCTGTTGCTGCAGGTATGAAGAGATCCGGATGATGTTATATTCCTGAAGAATCATCACGAGGTATTTCAAGTAAGGACAACAACCAGAAGAAGTCTGTGACAGAAGTTGAAGCAGAAGAGTTTTGGAGGAAAATGCAATGTAGCGGATACTCTGTTGTAGACCAACTGAAGAAGACGCCCGCTCAAATTTCCCTCATGTCACTGTTGATGAGTTCTGAGAGACACAGGAATGCTTTAGTGAAAGTTCTCAATGAAGCATATGTGCCTGCCGAGACAACTAGTGATCATTTGGAAACTATGGTAGCCCAAATTCTAGAAGCCCACAAGATTTCTTTTCACGAGGATGAATTGCCACCTGAAGGTCTAAATCACAACAAATCTTTACACCTCACTATCAAGTGCAAGGACAAGTTTCTTTCTAGGGTTTTGATTGATAATGGCTCAGCACTCAACATATGTCCTTTCACTACCCTCAAAACTCTGGGAATTGATATTGGAAAAGTTCGTGAAAGTCATGTGAATGTTAGAGCTTTTGATGGAGCACAAAAGAGCGCTATTGGTGAGATTGAATTAGCATTACAAATTGGGTCGGTGGAGTTCATCATTGAATTTCAGGTGTTAGACATATCTGCTACTTATAATTTGTTATTGGGAAGACCATGGATTCACATGGCCGGCGCGGTCCCTTATACTTTGCACCAGAACGTGAAGTTTGTTTGGAATCACCAGGAAGTTGTGATTCATGGAGAAGCAAGCAATCCCATTTACCCCGGGAATTCAATCCCTGTCATTGAAAGTGTGGAGAGACTGGATGGAGCCATTTTCCACATTGAAGAAATTGTGATTGCTACTCGAGGTAAAAAGGTAAAGTTGCCAAATGTGTTCGTGATGATGGCATCAGAAATGTTGAAGAATGGTTTCGAGCCTGGTCGAGGACTTGGAGCAAGGTTGCATGGAATAGTAGAGCCAATTCAGTTACCAGGGCAGAACAACACGTTTGGCCTAGGGTACGAACCCACTCCAAAAGAAGTCTCGGAAGCTCGTCACAAGAAGAAAGGTGACATTGTCCTGCCACAGCCTATCCCACCGCTAAGCCAGTCATTCCCAAAGATAGTTATTGTTCATAAGCTAGAGGAAGATGTCGAAGAGGACCTTGTTGAAGAAGTCAGGAACCTATTCATTGCTGATTGCAGCGTGATTCTGAAAGATTGCACCAAACCGCCAACTATTTGGGATGCCACACCTGGAGATGTTTGAACAATTGGACTTGTACCCCATCGTCGGTTCGCCGGGAGTCTTGGTAGATGGATTGTATTAGTGCTTTTTGACAACACGATTCAAAATTGAGGCCTGAATCGTGTTTATGAATTTTATGTTGTTGCCTCGATATTTTGGAAGCTTAAATGAAAAATCTGAATCAACTTTTTCGTTTTACATTTTGTCTTTATTAATTTTCTTTCTTTTCTATTTTTCAGCAAACAAACAAATAAAAATGCCGACACCATGAATGTGACATGCAATGAAACAAGTGAACAAAATAAGCAAGATTTTGGAGAATATGAAGAAGCTATGCTGCCTGCAGAATTAACTAAAGAACTTGAACAGTTTGAGAACAAGTCAAAACCAAATTTGGACGAAACTGAGCTGATAAATTTGGGGGATTCAGCGTCTATGAAAGAAACAAGAATTAGTGTTCATTTGGCACCATCGGAAAAGGAGAATTATGTGGATCTTTTGAGACAATACGTATATGTGTTCGCTTGGTCATATGATGACATGCCTGGTTTAAGCACTAATATTGTTTCACGTAAGTTGCCAACAGATCCATCTTGTCCCCCGGTAAAGCAAAAAACAAGGAAATTCAAAACAGACTTAAGTTTGAGGATCAAAGAAGAAGTCTCCAAGCAATTTAATGCTAATGTCATCCGCGTCACAAAGTAACCCACCTGGTTGTCCAACATAGTACCAGTACCAAAGAAGGACGGGAAGATCAGAATATGTGTGGATTATCGGGATCTCAACAAGGCTAGTCCGAAGGATGATTTCCCACTCCCGAATATTCACATACTCATTGATAATTGTGCAAAGCATGAGTTGCAGTCATTTGTTGATTGTTTTGCTGGCTATCACCAGATTTTGATGGACGAAAATGATGCTGAGAAGACAGCCTTTATCACACCTTGGGGGGGTGTATTGTTATCGGGTGATGCCTTTTGGACTCAAGAACGCATGTACTACATATATGAGAGCTATGACAATTATTTTCCATGACACGATCCATAAAGAAGTTGAGGTTTATGTGGATGATGTCATCATCAAGTCAAGGAAGAGTTCAGATTACTTGGTAGACCTGAAGAAGTTCTTTGATAGGTTGCGGCGATACAATTTGAAGCTGAATCCCGTAAAATGTGCATTCGGAGTTCCAGCGGAAAAATTATTAGGTTTCATATTAAGTAGAAGGGAGATAGAGCTAGATCCTTCAAAGATAAAGGTTATCCAAGACCTGCCACCTCCAAATAATCGGAAGGTCGTGATGAGCTTCCTTGGTCGCCTCAACTACATCAGTCGTTTCATAGCCCAATCAACAGTGATTTGTGAGCCGATATTCAAGATGCTGAGGAAAGATGCCACTACCAAATGGACAGAGGAATGTCAACGAGCTTTTGATAGGATCAAGGAATATTTATCTAACCCGCCGGTGCTGGTACCTACGGAACCTGGAAGGCCACTCTTGTATACATGTTTGTATCAGATAATGCATTTGGATGTGTTTTGGGGCAACATGATAAAACTGGGAGGAAGGAGCAAGCCATATACTACTTGAGAAAGAAGTTCACACCATATGAAGCACGATATTCTTTGTTGGAACGCACATGTTGTGCCTTAACTTGGGTTGCACAAAAGTTGAGGCACTACTTGTCAGCATACACTACTTATCTCATTTCCAGAATGGACCCGCTCAAGTACATCTTTCAGAAACCTATGCCTACAGGAAAGCTGGCGAAGTGGCAGATTTTGCTATGTGAGTTTGACATCGTGTATGTTACTCAGAAGGCCATCAAAGGACAAGCTTTGGCTGACCACCTTGCAGAAAATCCTATGGATGAGGAATACAAGCCACTTAAGACGTACTTCCCAGATGAAAAGGTATTGTTCGCTGGAGAATACATTTCATAAGCATATTCTGGTTAGAGAATGTTTTTTGATGGAGCTGCAAACTTCAAAGGAGTCGGAGTTGGAGCAGTACTAGTTTCAGAATCCGACCAACATTATCCAATCTCAGCGAAACTTCGGTTTCCGTGCACCAACAACATGGCAGAATATGAGGCTTGTATACTTGGGCTTATAATGGATGTTGACATGAACATCTAAGAGTTATTGGTTATAGGTGATTCAGACTTGCTGATTCATCAAGTACAAGGTGAATGGAATACAAAGAACACATAAATCCTACCGTACCTACATTGTGCAAAGGAGTTGTGTAGGAAGTTTATCAAGGTGGACTTCAAGCATGTTCCAAGAGTTCAAAATGAGTTCGCAGATGCTTTGGCAACTTTGTCTTCCATGATTCAACATCCAGATAAGAACTACATAGACTCAATCAAGGTGAATGTGCAAGATCAACCAGCTTATTGTTTCCATGTGGATGAAGAGCCAGACGGAGAACCATGGTATTATGACATTAAGAGGTATCTCAAGACAAGGGATTACCCTGAAGGAACAACCAATACCCAAAAGCGAACGCTTAGGAGATTGGTAAATCATTTCTTTCTAAACGGCAAAATCCTATATAGGAGGACCCCAGATTTAGGACTGTTGAGGTGTGTAGGTGCTAGAGAAGCAACCAAGTTGATCGAAGAGATACATGCAGGAACATGTGGGCCTCTACTTTGGCAAAGAAAATTCTGCGAGCAGGTTACTTTTGGATGACCATGGAAACAGATTGCATTCGTTTTGTAAAAAAATGTCATCAGTGTCAGATTCACGGAGATTTGATTCGAGTCCCACCGAATGAACTAAATGTGACGAGTTCTCCTTGGCCATTTACAGCTTGGGGAATGGACGTCATTGGCCCTATTGAGCCTGCCGCATCGAATGGGCATAGATTTATCTTGGTAGCTATTGATTATTTTACAAAGTGGGTAGAAGCCTCTTCTTACAAGTCAGTTACAAAGAAGGTGGTAGCAGACTTTGTTCGCAGCAACATCGTTTGCCGATTTGGAATTCCTGAGTCAATCATTACAGATAATGGAGCTAATCTCAATAGTGATCTGATGCATGAAATATGTGATAAGTTCAAGATTACTCACCAAAATTCCACTCCCTACCGACCTTAGATGAATGGAGCCGTTGAAGCAGCCAACGAGAACATCAAGAAGATATTGCGGAAGATGATTGATAACTACAGGCATTGGCACGAGAAGCTACCATTTTCTCTCCTTGGATATCGCACTACAGTCAGAACATCAACTGGGGCAACGACTTATCTTCTAGTCTATGGAATTGAAGCTGTATTACCAGCGAACGTTGAAATACCATCTTTGAGGGTAATCCAGGAAGCCGAGTTGAGCAACGCAGAATGGGTGAAGAACTAATGCTTATTGATGAGAAGAGAATGAATGCAGTTTGCCATGGCCAACTCTATCAAAACAGAATGGCCAGAGCCTTCAACAAGAAAGTGAAACAAAGGCAGTTCAAACCTGGGCAATTGGTTTTGAAGCGCATATTCCCGCACCAAAATGAAGCTAAAGGAAAGTTTTCACCATATTGGCAAGGTCCGTACATGGTGCATCGGGTATTGACGGGAGGGGCATTGATTCTAGCAGAAATGGATGGTGAAGTATGGCCCAAGCCCATCAACGCAGATGCAGTCAAGAAATACTACATCTAGAGGCATATGTGGCAACCTCTTTCTTTTCTTTGTAATGCTTCCTGATGCAAATGAACTACGTTTGACCTGATTCCCGTTTAAGAGGGGATGCGTAGGCAGCCCTGTGGGTTCGGTCTCATTATAATAAAATTCATTATTTCCCCCAAGTTGGTAATTGGGGCAGTTTTTGAAGGCGTCGTCGTAAGAAGGCATCCGCCATTGTCAAAGGATGGTCAAGCAAGACAAATGACAGGATTTCAGATAAGGACGTTCACTTTGTTTCACAAGCATGTCACGCTCATAGTTCGGCAACAACTTTTTTTTATTATATATATATGCATATCTTATTTATTAAAAAACAGTTTTTCATCAACTTTCTTAAGTATTCGTTTGCCAAGATTCAGTATTGGGCGGAGGTTGCAAGTCCAAACAAAGTCGGAAGCACAAGGTTGTCAAAGACCAGAGCATCAAAGTCAACACGAATCAACCTCCCCTCTAAAAACTCATAATTTTTCTTTGAATGCAGATTTTTCAAGATAGCGGAAGCAGAAAAATCAATAACGAGTATAATTACCAAGACCATTCGTTGAGCGGTTTGAATTTCTTTATAGTACTTTATAGAAAACTACCCTTCTTGAATGGTAATGATTCTTAAAATCCAATCTTGAGATTATAAGATATTTATTTTAATACACTGATTGTCATTACTTTTCAGTCACTAACCTTTTAAATGCAAACTGCATCGCACATGGCTTTAGATATATTGCAAACTGATGCACCGCACCATTGTTTTCAAACGCATCGCAAATGCACTGCACCACTAGTTTCAGATGCACCGCACAAATATTTTCAAATGCATCGCACCATTACTTTCAAATGCACAATTGCTTGCAAAATGCACGATATAAATACTTTCAAATGCACTGCACCATTGCTTTCAAAGGCACCGCAAATGCACCACACACATGCTCTCAAAAGCACTATATCATTGCTTGCAAATGCACAACAAATACTTTCAAATGCACTGCACCATTACTTTTAAATGCACCATACAGTTGCTTTACATATGTACCTTAAATCATTTGGTTGGAAAAGCCTCATCAGTCATTTGGCTTAAACGCCTCAATTGCATCATCATTTGGCTTAAATGCCTCATTTTCATTAATCGTTGGCTTAAATACCTTATGTTATCAATCATGCGGTTGAATGCTTCATCTTCATAAATCATCGCTGAAAGGCGTCATTTACATGAATTATTGGCTCAAAGCCTCATTTCATAAGTCATGATTAAAGCATTATTTTTAAAAATACCTGATTTGTTTTATGATGAAATAACGGCTTAGAGGTGTCATTTTAATGAAGTTATTATTATTATTTTTTATTTTATTTTATTATTATTATTATTATTATTTGTGACTTATAGCATTTTATATCTTGTTTACTAACAATTTTGCCTAGTCTGTTGAACTTAGCAGAAACTGCGCAACGTGGAACTACCTCCTAGCAATGAACTGGGGCAGATTATTTCAACTATTTTCTCAATTTTTTGAAATCTACTCATTTTTTTTATTTAAAACCAAGTGTCTTTAGGACTAGAAACTAGAAGAGATTTAATTTTAATTATTCAAGTATTTTTTTTTTCTTTTCTTCATCTTTCACTTTCCAGTTACTTAGAACAAAACACCCTTAAGACTAGAAATTTGAGCAGATATTATTCCGACTCGGTTATATAGCCTTCAAAATTTTCGTTATTCCTCTATACTAAATCTTAGTGTCTTTAGAATAGAAATTGGGGCAATTATTTAAAAGTATCACATAATTAGTTTTAAAGATTTAGAGATCTAAAGTAGTGTCCGACATATATATTTATAAGTCTATCTAGAAGTTTGATAAGTTTAAACCCAGCTTGTCACAATCCTTCATATCTTTAAAGCCATTAAGTAGAGTCTTTTTACCTAAGTTATCTAAATTGTGCTACTCTGCATTTCAAAAGAAATTTTTGTCACTTACTACTGAAACTCCTCGTTAAAGCATATGTGTATGGTGGAAGTGTTGAGGCATGTGGATGTGATCAAGACAAGAACCCGCTTAAGGACTAAGTTCCCCAAATGAGCACAAATCAATCGGTTTTCTTTGAACTCACAATTTTTCTTTGATGAGACAGGTTTCAAAATTGATTTGTACGCATATGCAGATTCAACTCAAACTCATATCTAGATGCGGGACGTGAATATTATTGTGGATGTGAAACGTAGATGTGGATCGTGGATTAAATTCCTTTCAACATGCACATTATTCAACTCTTTCTCAAATTCTAATCGTGGACGTGAATTTATCTTCTCAACCAACGATTTAAGCATTTCGCTTCTTTCAATTGGATGTGGATTTATATTTTCAAGCATGGGGTACGAGAGTAAATTCTTTCAACCCGATATATTTACATGTATTTCGTTATCGCTAATATTTATCTTTAGCTTGTGACATTTCATATGGAGACCAAATCAAAGCTCAATCAAATCATGGATCATATTCTAAGCAGTGAACTGGGGCAATGCTGAAGGTGGAGTTAAACTCGTCAGCAAGAGGTCAAATGTCTACTCCTAACTACATTCCTACATTCTCGTGGTTATGTGAACAATTCAAATTCACTCGGATTTAGCCGTGTCCATCTTTGAGTAGCAAATAGTTCCAACTTAGTCTTACTATAATTCAATACTAGGTCAATATTTGAAGTTAGAGTCAATCGTCAATTCTCTTGCTTCGTACTACATGCGGTCCGATTCTCGTACTACTCGAGGTATATTGGCAACTCAAAATCAGGGTTCGACTGCAACTTTTCTAAATTTCACTTCAAATCCAACTTTACTCATTCATATCCACACCCGCTCAGTCAGGACAAAATTGGTTGCTATGTCAATTTCTTTGCCCGAAAACTCTTTTATCATTTCCGGTAAAAGAGGAGCAGCTGTTGACATCCAATTTTTTCCCACATTTCTTCTACTTAATTTCCTTGCACTTCCTAGTCAGTAGTAGTAGTAGTAGTAGTAGTAGTAGTAGTAGTAGTAGTAGTAGTAGTAGTAGTAGTAGTAGTAGTAGTAGTAGTAGTAGCAGTAGTAGCAGTAGTAGTAGCAGTAGTAGCAGTAGTAGCAGTAGTAGCAGTAGCAGCAGTAGCAGTAGCAGCAGCAGTAGTAGCAGCAGCAGTAGTAGGAGGAGCAGTAGCAGTAGTAGGAGTAGCAGTAGTAGTAGCAGTAGCAGTAGTAGTAGCAGTAGCAGTAGTAGTAGGAGTAGCAGTAGCAGTAGGAGTAGCAGTAGCAGTAGTAGTAGTAGTAGCAGTAGGAGTAGTAGTAGTAGAAGGAGTAGTAGCAGTAGTAGTAGTAGTAGTAGTAGTAGTAGTAGTAGTAGTAGTAGTAGTAGCAGTAGTAGCAGTAGTAGTAGCAGTAGTAGCAGTAGTAGCAGTAGTAGCAGTAGCAGCAGTAGTAGTAGCAGCAGCAGTAGTAGCAGCAGCAGTAGTAGTAGGAGCAGTAGCAGTAGTAGCAGTAGTAGTAGTAGTAGCAGTAGCAGTAGTAGTAGCAGTAGCAGTAGTAGTAGGAGTAGCAGTAGCAGTAGGAGTAGCAGTAGCAGTAGTAGTAGTAGTAGCAGTAGTAGTAGGAGTAGTAGAAGGAGTAGCAGTAGTAGTAGTAGTAGTAGTAGTAGTAGTAGTAGTAGTAGTAGTAGTAGTAGT